>RJWM01050411.1:0-10760 GCA_004363535.1 Dasyprocta punctata
CATTTTGGAGATTTTCCCTTTATATTCAGTTTTCAAGCTGCTTTTTCAAATCCTCGTGGGAGTTTTTCTGTTTGCTAAATTATTAAGCAAGCACATTCACAGAGCAGTGTGTATGTTTGTCTTGAGTTGGAAATTATACTGAAACTGTCTGTACTTCCTGTATTCATGGCATAATAGGGATGACTTTTTAAGGAATTAAAAGAGAAAAATCATGATCACAAATGACAGGAAGCAGAAGCTGTACAATCTGGTTCCAAGGTTCTCAGCCTCCAACAACTTTATAAACCCTCTACTGTATTAAAAATCTCAGAACCAGCCTTATTATTATATCAGTTTTAATTCCAAAATCATATATTTCTTTCCATTTGTCTCGGGCTTGGAGTGACTTTTTATTCCCACACAATCGTTGCCATCTTCTTGTTCAAAGACTATTGTAAGTTCGAGGCCAGCCTGGGCTATAGAGTGAGTTCAAAGCTATCCTGAGCTATGTAGCAAGAACTTGTCTCAACAACAAAACAAAACAACTCAATTGTACTCTGATACGCTACCAGCAAACATCTGGAAAATAAAATTTTAAATGAAATTTCATACATAATGGCACCAAAAACATAAAATACTCAGGAACAAACCTAACACACACACACACACACACACACACACACACACACACACACACACACAAAGACCTGTAAAACTTGACAAAGTTCTCAGAGAATAAAGCAGCAGAGAAATGTGGACTTGATCGACTGCTCATGATCAGAAGAAAGAAGAGCTTTCATGACGCCAGCCCGGCAGCGCACGAATCTGAGAGACAACTGTGCCTAAGGTCACCTGCGTAAGCGCAACGGAGTCCTCGCGGAAGAGGGTCTTTTGATTTCAGCTTCCGATTACTTTTGCAGGCACGGGGAGCTTGGTACTTCAAAAGCAGCTGAGGTGCCATGCAGTAGTAAGGACATTTTTCTTACACTGGGCTAGGGTAGCTATTCCCTGGGCCAGCTCTAGTCATTTCTTCAAATATTAAAGTAGCGTCTCCTCGTTTCAAAGCATGAGGGAGTCCTCCTTCAAAGTCGGTGATCCCGGTTTCCATTGCCTGCTCTTCCACACCTTTCCAACGTGGCATCAGATTAGGCCAGGGCTTCTTTGGAGATCTGGTTCCGAGGAAGCAGCATCCTTTGAAAAGTGAGGAGCCCAAACTGAGCCCCACACTCCAGATGTGGTCTGAATCTTTGGAAAATTTTTAAGCAATTGATTTTCTCTTTTACGTTGACCTTTCCAGACTTTCTAAAGTTTCGGTGGAAATTACACGACACAGAAATGTCCTAGAAGAGTCAGCCCCTAAGCCCACTGGAGCTGGCTGCCCCGGAGATGGGTCGCAGAGCATGTGTCTGAGCCTTGAAGTGAAATAGGGGCCCAGCAGGTCGGCAGGAGCCTGAGGAGCTGGGTCTTCCCCTTGGTCCCTTGTCCTGGGGCTTCTTGTCTCTGAGGGTCTGCTCCTCCCCGCAACCCCCATTCTCCTAGCAAAGCTATATTTCCATGAATTTTATGTTTTCCTATGACTCTGGCTCACTTGTGCTCCATTGTACTGAGAAACCAACCTACCTTGAACTTCCTATAACCTTTCATTGCAAATACCCTCAACCCTGTCCACATCTTTATGTCCAACGTCTCAAACTTTAATGTCCACAGAATCATGGCGTGGGGGTCCTTCTTAGAATTAAAATAACAGTTTGGTGTGTTGGGCGTGGTGAGTTTAAAAAGTTCCTAGCTGACCTGCATGTTGCTAGTCTACAGATCACACTTTGATTAGCAAATGAATCAGGGTGGATCTGATCCAGTTTCCCAGCTTCCCAATTCCAAATTTCTGGGAAAGGGAATTTTATTCCCTCGGTCTAGTTTTTGGCTTTGTTCATCCTTGTCCAGTTAGCCACTGGCAGGGGGCACATGTACTTAGTGTGAACATGACCATGTTGCTTGGCCCTTCCAGCAGGAGCTGTGGGTAGGCTGGGTAGTTCAAAATGCTGACATATGCCTACAGCAGGGCTCACTGCAACTCCCAACCAGTTTTATATAAATGCTGGAAAGCAAATTTCATGCATCCTGCATTCGTGCTAGCTTTCCAGTGGGAAAGGGGGTCATTTTCCAACACGATTGGCATGGTTCTGCTTTCCTTTAATCCCTGTCCACACTATGAAGTTAAACTCGTTCTTGATGTTTGTGTGAGCCCTGCGCCTGTCAAAATATTTCAGAAAAGAAAAATGAATATAGATTATCCTCTTAAGTCAGGCATTCATGTTTTATGTGCTGTGTCTCATTGCAGTGAAATTTTGGAAGCAAGGAAAGCCTTGTTCTCAGGCGCCTATCTAAATAAGAAACACTTCATACTGGGTTTTCTATGCTGGTCTCAAAACAGTGCGAAGCAGCCATCATTGCAATCATAGTGTTGCATAGCATTTTTTCCCTAGCGTCTGCTGGTGAGTGTAGGGTCCTTCCTTGGGTCTGTGTGATTTCCAGGTTGTCCAACTAACATCTATGGGAAAACGTGGTAGAAGTTCAGAAGCAACACTCTCCCCACACACCCCAGGAAGGATACTGACTGTCTTGGTGCATTAAGGACCTGGGGAAGCTTAGCGGCGTTGTACGTTTGCTTCTCATCCGGGTACTTTCCCTTCCCAGTTCCGAATGGTTGCATGGCTTTGTAGGTAGTTTCTAAGGACGGGAGCGTTTGCGGCAGTGTGCAACACGGGAGATGACCAGGACGAATGCGACGGGACAGTGAGAAAGGTCTCTGACAGGGAGGGGTGCAGGGAAGGTAAAGAAATGCTTCTAGCTGCGGGAGGGGAGGGCTTTGGAAGAAATCCTACAGCAATTAACTTGTGCCATAGATGGTTACAACTGGTCTCTCTCTCTTTTTTTTTAAACTAGTCCTTAGAAAAATCCCATTATCCATTGTGGTTTTGCAAGAGATCTTCTGTAATTTATTATTCTGGCACATTAATTTAATCAGAAGCTTGGCTTCTTTCCCATCTCTTCATTGCATCAATGGATAGATTTGTTCTGGATGCAAAGAAAATCAAAGTTCTCTCACAGATTTGTTGGGCACAAGAGACACTCACAAGGGACCACTTTAAAGATCAGTTTTCAAAGCCCATGAAAAATAAATGGATGTGTCCTTGTGCGAGTCCCTTAGAATCTGTTCTGCCACGCTAGGCATGACCCTGGCTGGTGTGTGGTGCTTTTGTCCATCGCCCTGTCCAACAAGGACCTTCTGTTTTTGCCAGATGGTAGATATCAAGACCAAATACAGTCTCCTCACTCTGGTGCTCTTGCAGGAACCTCTGCACTTCTTCCTATTTTTTTTTAAACTACAGTATCTGAAATTTGCCTTAATTTAGTATAGCCACAGAGGATTGGCTTATTCATTTTTCAAAAAATTTTAAATTTATTATCACTAGCTTTTCAAAAAATAGATACCCTCTAGATACCCTAAATACTACCCCAATGTACATGTTATAGGAAAAAAGCAAACCACTCAAAGATCTGACTTTTACACCCTTAGTCATGATACCCAACACAAAGCAAACATTGTGGGGTTTTCTTCCTAACAGCTATTTATTAATTATGACACTATAGTTTGTAGACTGGAAGCTTGTATTTGAATTAGAGTTCCAATAAATAGGAATTATGTTTGCCTAATTAGAATGGTTTCTGCATTTTATGGGCATTGAATTTTTGGATACCATAGCAAGTTGAAAACTCATATGCTATTTTTCTTCCACAGATTTAATTTATGCTAATAGCTTTTCAAAATCTTGCAGACTGGTGAATATTTGTTTATGGGGCATTTTTTTCCTTGGCCAAGACAGTAATTGGCACTGCTAAAACTTTTTTTACTTTGTTTATTCAGTCTGTGCTCCAAATCTCCTAGTCTAATTTGTTTTCTGTTGCTTGCTCTGCTGTCCCTAGATTTCTCAATTTGTTCCCATTAAGGACTGTTCTTCAAATGCTGAGTGACAGTCATTCATTTGTCAGAAAAAAAATTTTTTAGCCCAAATCGTTGTTGATTTGGGTTGTCACTAGATTCAAATATATGATAATGGCAAACTTCCTTTCCTATAGGATCTCAGCAGCCCGCAGGCAGCGGGCAAGTAGCAGCAACTTGGAAACTCACGAAGTTCCATAATTGTCAGCTTTTAGTTTTTCCATCCTGCTCTTACAGTGACCAAGACTTCCAGGAGCCAAACTCCCCTCTCTGCCTAAAGAATGACACTCCTGAACCAGAATAGAGCTCATTTCCAAATCTTAGTCCACTGTTCCTTGGGGGCGGTTGGGCCTCACAGCAGGCAGGACCGCCGCGCTGATAAAGCGGAGACCAGGCTGATGGCGCAGATCTGATTTATTACGGAAGTGCAGTGGCTTATATAGTGTAGGGGCGGTATAGAAGGCGGGGGACTGCAGAAGGCGGGGAAGGGGGCTGTCCCGGGGGAGGGCCTGGCCCACGGAGGCGGAGCACAGACGGGGAGGGCCGGCCTCCTCAGACCCGAGGAAGGGGAGCGGCCTTAGCTCCTCACACCCGTCTGTCCGTCCTCAACGCGGACCATAGCGCCTCTCGCACCCCGGGGGCCACAGTTCCTTTGTTGCAGAAAAGCTTGGAAGTGAGACAAATTGGAGGAAATGTATGATTTTTTTGACATGAAAAGCAGAGAGATAGACATAACCCTAAACCACAAAATGTTCACTCGGCTTTATAGGCTAAAGAAGAGCTGGGATAGTGTCCCTTTGCACCTGTAGACACCAAAGAAGCAGGTTCTGCAGCAGCCACAGTTTCGGACTGTGAGTGTGAGCCACCATGAGCCAGGCCACGCGTTTTAAAGCAGCAACCATATTCATAGTGTATTGTAATGTGTAGGTGGCTATTTCCTATTCAATATTTATTATGAGAATTTTCAAAATACAGCCAAGTAGAAAGCATTTTATTGTGAACACCTATAAAACCACCTAGACCCTGCCGTTAACGTTTTATTATACTGCACTTGCTTGGTCACAGTCTAATCTTCTCTCCGCCCCTTGATCCAACCATCAATCCATCTTACTTTTAATGCATTTTGTGGTGAGCTGCAGATGATATCGTATTTCCCTCAAAATTGTTAACTTACAAATCATTAACAAGAGTTTGATATTTACTTATAGCTTTTTTCCAATATAGAACTTACTCAGTTTGGCAAAATGGGTACACATATATGTGTAAACCAAACTCCTATCAAAATATAGAATATTATCTTCACCCTAGAAAACTTCCTGGTTTCCTTCTTCCTCCCCAACTCACTTAACCTCTCTGATTTTTCCCACCAGTGGTGTCTATTCTAGAACTTCAAGTATATGAAGCCACGTGGCACCACTCTGTTGTGGCGTCTGCTTCCACGCAGTCTAATTTTCCTTTTCCCCTACTGCTCTTCTCCTCAGTAATCTGTTTTTCTTTATTGGAGAATAATGTACCATATGTGACAGTATCAGTTTCTTTATGGATTGTCCAGTGTTTCTAGTTTTTAGCTCTTATGAATAAAGCTGCTATGAATGTTCTTGTACAAATCTTTTGTGTAAATATACTTAGGAAATGTGTTTTTAAAAATTTTATGAGAGGCATAAATAAGTTTTCCTAAAATAGTTGTATCATTTTACTCTTTCACCAATAACTCAAGACAGGTTCGGTCATCCTGGGGTCAGCTGAATTTTACTCATTCTGACAATGTGAGTGGTGTCTCATATGCTTACTTTGCACTTTCCAGATATTTTCTTTTCAGTATCATTTAGCAAAAATTATACTATAATATCAACTCCATGATTGCAGCGACAAGTAAAATGTGAGCCAATTTATGACAAAGTTAAAATAGCAGGTAAACATGCGATGTGATCAAAACACTGTACACAGTGAATGTTTAAGTAAAATTTATTAAGAGCAAAAGACACGTTGCCATGAATCCCCCTCAAAATACTCCCTCTTGCTTCAAATACACTTATCGCGTTCTTCTTGTCACTTTCTGAAGTAGTTTTGAAAGTCCTTTTGTGTCTTTACAAAGTTTAATCAAAAACATAGTGAATACTCTGCTGTGTGCCATCCGATGAAAAGGCAGGCTCCAAAAATCATGCCGCTGTGTCCTCGTCCGAACCATCAGATCTAGCACGGGAGCCTTCTGGCTCCCCCCAAGTGAGAATCATCGTGAAAGGTCAACGTTTTGGGTCAAATCAGGGCGCTGAGGCAACTGGGACAGTACCACTAAAGACAGGCAAGAGGCCTCCAGAGCTGCTTCAGAAAGTTGCAGAACACTGGATGAACGTGTTCGAAACGAGCAGGAGTATTTTGAGATTCATGGCCATGTGTCTTTCACTCTAATCAAGCTTTTCAAAATTTAAACTTTCACTGTAATTTTCTATCACACTTAGTCGAGGTAGTATGTGGATATAGTAAAATTAGTGTGCGGTCTGTGTGAGTGAGATTTGAGGAACTGTTTTACAGAGGAGGTAATTTTTCACTTTCTCCATTTCCATGGCTTTTTGGGATCGAGAAAAAAACGAACGTGTGCAAATACGTAAGAAACATTCTCGTTCCCGTCGCTCACTACAGAGTCACCGAGCTCTCAGGCGAGGGTTCTGTGTTACACGGGAAAATTCCTTGAACCAATTACCTCAGGGAGTGTTTATTTGACTTAGGAAAACCAAAACAAAATAAGAAGGATTGAGAACCAGCCAGAGCCCAGCACAGGTTCTGGGAAAGCGCTCGCCAACAACAGAAGCCAATAGGATTTCCAGAAAACGGGTGGAATACAGACACTCCGCGCGGCTAGGTTAGTGGGCTGCAGAGGGCGTGGGCACCCGGTCCCGGGCAGAGGCCTCCTGCGCATGCTCTGCTGCTGGGCGGCGCTGGGGTGACGGGGGTGTGTGTGGGGGGGGTGAGGGTGGCATGGGGGAAGGGGGCTCGGCGGGGACCGAGGTCTCCTTGAGCCGGCTGCAGTCAGCGCGCCCTGGGTCACCCTGCCAGGTGCAGGGTAACCACAGGGCACCGACACAGCCAACTGCGGGCGAGGCAGCGGCGACCGCTCCAGCAAGGAGAGACCGGCAGTGTTTTGCACGGGTCCGGGCCGCTGACTTCGGCTTCCCCTTCAGGAGCTAGGCCACCAGCGTTCCTCGCGGTACAACCCGGAAGGCGCCAATCGCTTGGTCATGTGACATGGGCGTGGCCAGCCCGCAGCCCACCCTCTCTCCTCACTGATTGGTCCAGCACGGACACGTGATCCTAGCCAGCCTGAGGGTGTGAGCGCGTCTGAGAGAGCGTGCCCCATTCCGTCGCCCCTGCGGGGCCGTGGCGGGGAGCCGGCCTTTGTGGGGGTCGCCTGTGAGGCTGTGCCCCCACCGCGGACAGCGGGCGGATCCTCGCTGCTCTTACCGGCTGTGGACTCGGGCCCTGTCGCTGAGCTCAGCTTCTGCCTTTGCGTCGGAAAATCCCGAGAAGCACCTTTTTTTTTCAGATAAGTAGGTCACATTTAATTTTATTATTATTATTATTTTTTTTTTTTTTTTGGAGAGGGGAGACAGCTTCCTTGAGCTAAGCCCCGGGGCCTCGCTGCGTTTCGGGCTGTTCGCAAAGGGCGCCCCAATTTATCCGGTGCCCGCGGGAGCTGGGGGCGAGGCTGGCGCGACTTTCGGGTCACCCGGCCCCGGGCTGAGCGGCGCTGTGCCCAGGGCGGAGGTGACACGGCTGTCCCGCTGTCCTCGGGCTGCCGCGGAGACGCCCGCCCCCGCTGTGGGGTCCTGGGCCCCTGATTTACCGTCTCTGGTGACGATGACGACGCTGGCCCCCGCTCCGGACGGAGAGTCCTGGAGACGGGTGCCATCAGCCGTCGGGAAGCAGCGCCTTGGGGTCATCTCGCTGTGGGGACTAAGCCCAAGGCGACCACAGCTGTATTTAGTGACTTCCTCATCACCGCGTCAATAAATACGGCTTCTTATGGCAGAGCCGGATAATTGCGCTTCTTCAGTTAGCATCTTGCGTCTGGAAGAGTAATTGGAGATAGTGAGGAAGTTCAGGTTCAAAGGACGGTGCATGTTACTGGATGGCGAATGGAGAGACTGGAAGGCGGCCCTGGGGTTAACCCCCGAGGTCCCAGCTGCCCGTCTCCACGCAGCGCAGGGGGCCCTGCAGGAGCTCGTCCCACGGCGGCCTTTCCCACGAACACTGACCTGAGCCATGGAGCCGGGACGGGAGGAAACGGAGAGAAGTCGGGTAAGGATGAGGGGGTGGGGAGACCAAGTGAGTCGCACGTGTATGAGGGGTGACCGAAAGTACAGCGAAATTTACAAAACTTACTACTGTTCAGACACAGGGCCAAGACCAACAGGATAGGTGTGTTTGAAGTGAGGGGGATACATGACCATGTTCTTTCACTACAGTAAAGTTTGAAATTGAGACATCCACTATATTCTACGATCACCTCTCATAGGCCAGAAGTTTATGGCGAGCCGGGCGTGGTGGTGCACGCGTTTAATCCCAGCACTTGGGAGGCTGAGGTAGGAGGAGCTTTGTGAGTTGGAGGCCGGCTTGGGCTACAACAGGAGCGCAAGGCCAGCGTGAGCTACGTAGTGCAACTCTGCCTCAAAAAACTAGGGCCCGCGAGTGTGGCTCAGTTGCTTAAGCCCTGTCTGGCAGGCGTGAGGTTTCGAGTTCAATCCCAGGTGGCCCCCCCGCCAAAAAAAGTTTATGGCAGTTTCTGTCAAATAAAAACACAAGGCTGTGTCCTCATCCACTTGATTCACTGGATCTGGGGCCCTACAACCTCTGGCTTCTCTCCAAAATCTAATGACCAGGAAAGATCAGTGCGTTTTGAGTCCATTCAGGATGTGGAGGCCTTCACAACAGAGCAGCTAAAGACATTTGAAGAAGAGGACTCCAGAGCTGCTGCAGAAAGTGGCAAGGATGTGTTCAAAGCAAAGGAGAGGACTTGGAGGGGGATAAATGGCAGTGTGTCTTTTGTGTAATAATTTTTAAAAAACATTAAATTCCCATCTTTAAAAAAAGGAAAATATTTCATTTGTAAGGAATGAGGAAAATAAACTGGGCCAGGTGGGGCATGCCTGTAATTTAAGCACTCAGGAGGCTGAGGCAGGAGGATCGTTGCATGTTCAAGACCAGCCTGGGCTACAAAGTGAGCTCAAGACCAGCCTGAATATAGGAAGACTCTGTCTCAAAAAGACCACCAAAAAAAAAAAAAAAAAGGAAAAGGAAAGAAAAAGAAAAAAGAAGAAAGTAGAGAACAACAAACTACTCTGGAAATTGTGAGTAGGGGACTTCGGAGGGGTGAATACTGATAACACTGATTTTTTAAATGACATTCCGTGTGTGTAAAAGTCAGTGAAACTAACCTGTGAGGGTCAGCAAACATTTCCTGGCTATGATCCATTCTGTCTTCAGTTTGTTTATTCATTAATTTTTATAGTCAGCTCATTCAAAAAATACTGAGCCTCCTCTTACATTGCACTGTCTGTACGGAATGCTAGATATGAAACTCAACTGCCTGAATATTCTCATAGTCCAGCACGGGGAGATGAAGCTGCACTACAGAGCCACCTTAAAGTGTAAGACACTGAAGTCTAACTCTGACTACAGGGGTCAGAACAGACCTCCCTGAGCTTTGAAGCTGAGGACGGGAGAAGGAGTAGGAGGAAGAGGAGAGGTTAGTGAACAGAATAAGTAGGAAGGCACTGAGATGGGAAGCAGGTCTCTCCCAGGATGAACTGAAAGTGGTGGCGTGGAGAAGGGGGGAAGTGGGAGGCTGAGGCAGGTGTTGCTGGAGATGTGAGCTGAGGCCAGAGCTGGGTGGGGTAGAAGTCAGCCCTGACAGGAGGCTGGACTCTTACCTAGAAGCTGTTGGTGCCACCTGGTCTGACAGGTTTAATGGGAAACACATGTTCCTATGACTGACACTTACATAGTTCTAGATATACATGAGATTCACTTTACTCTCTCTTGTAGTTTCGATCACTATAAAAAAGTGAGGCTGAGGAATTTAAAGTTACAATTGACAAGTAGGTCAATAAAGACAGTGTAAAAGAGAGTTGCTGGTGATTTTTTTGTTCCAGTGTATTGTAAGTGTAGTTCCCCCGTCTGTGTTTGTGTTTTGGAAATAGTAATCAAAGCTGTGCAACCACTGTGTAAAGCAGTTGTCTCTCCAAACTTCATTAAAATTGTAAGGCTAATGCTGAGATTGGGGAATAACCCAATGCCTATAAGGCAGAAGTCAGAGTGTTAGAACTGCATGGTAGGTAAAGCATGAGCTCAGAACTCAAGTCAATCAAGTTTATTTCCATATTTGGTAGCTACTAGATGTATGACATTGAATATGTTGCTTAAGATCTTTTTCTGTCATGTCTTGGTTACTTTTTTCTCATTGTTGGGACAAAATATCCAGTACCCCAAATGCAGAAAAGAAAGGTTTATTTAGCTTACAATTTGTGGAAGTTTCAGTCCATAATCAGCTGGCTCCAAGGCAGAGTGGCTTAGCATTGGGGCAACACTTCAAGGCAGCAGCCAGAGAAAAAAAGGGAAAAAACAAGCCTCTTCTCCCTTATACTGTACACAGGCCATCCCCACTTCCAGGGTGGATGTAGCACTCACAAAATCTCTTTGCCTTCCTCTTGCATAGGATGAGAATGTTTATAAAGTAAGAACCTTGGCTTCCTGTTGAGTCTATTAGTTAAACTTTTAAATTGTT
>RJWM01050412.1:0-10763 GCA_004363535.1 Dasyprocta punctata
GCTTGAGCCAGTCTTTTGATCTTGTCTCAAAAAACAAAGCAGCAAGGCCTGGGCCCCTCCCTCCGGAGGGCCAGACTAGGACGGGGCCAGCATGGAGGCCAGGGTGCCGGCTGGGACCAGGCTTCGGCATCCCTGACACACACAGCCCTGTCCCAGGGCCTGGCTCGTCACCCGCCCACCCCTGCGCCCTCAGCCTTGCTGAGCCCAGGAAGCTGATGAACTGAGCTATAATCCTCCTCTCTGCGCCTCAGCTTCTGCGCCCACCAAAGCGGCTGGGGCGGCCTCAGTCCCGCACCCTGGGAGCTCACAGCTCTAGTAAGAGAGGCCTCAGGAGCCGTGACAGGGACACTGGAGCTGCCACCTGGGTGTGGCACACTATGGAGGAAGGCACTCCAGGAGATGCAAAGGTCCTGCGGCAGGGACTGATCTGGTTCAAGTGCAACTAGAAAATGTGACTGGGTACAGCTGAAGGAGTGAGTGACTGGGTACAACGGGCCCAGGGACAGTGGGGAGTGATGGGTGCATGTGGGCAAGGCATCCGCAGGCTGAGGCAGGGTGGTGTCCTCGTCATCCATGGATGGCTTCAGGTCCTGGCAGGGTGACCTTCAGGATTGGAGGAAGGGCAGAACCGGTGTCCAGCTGAGACGGCCAGGTGCCGGGTGCCAGGCAGGGAGGGAGGACCCGATGGCACATCTGTTTGCGTGGACGGTGACAGAGTTTGGGCCGGACGTGCCTGTGCGCGGGAAGCGGGGGCGCCGGTGGCCTCTCCAGACTGCGCGGCTCCGGGCCAGGCCTGGCTCTGTGCGCCCCGGCGCCGGCGCCGAGCAAGCCGCGGGAGCGCATGTAATCCCCACAGTGGCCACCGGGTGGCAGCGTCCCCGAGTCCCGAAGCGGCGCGCTGACGCTGGGAGAGGCCCTTCCCGGCTTGCGCAGTTCTCAGCCCGGACTCCCGCAGCCAGGCAGGCTGGGGCCGGCCTCTGGAGACCTTGCCTGCCCGCTGGCCCTGCGGGCTGGAGAGGCGCGGGAGGGACGCGCGGGCGTGGGCCGCCGTGGCCAACCGCTCTCTCTGTGTCTCCTTTACGCTGCGCTCTGGGCTCTTGGTCCTCAGAAGGCCAGGCTGGGGACTTCCTCATTTTATTTCCACTCAGAGAGGACGGGAGATGGAGGGGTCTCAGACGCCCCTGACCTTCCGTGGCCAGTGCAGGAGTCGGTTTAAAACAGACAAATTAAACTGGGTGTGGTAGCTTGCACTCCAGTCCCAGCACTCAGGGAGGCTGAGGCAGGAGGATTGCAAGTTTGACCCCAGTCTGGGCAACTTTAGTGAGACTGTCTCAAAATTTAAATAAGTAAGTACATAAATCTGCTCAGTGTGAAGGCCCTGGGTTCAATCCCCTACGAAACAAAAATCAAAACAAACGAAACAACCAGAAAAACCAGACAGCGCGGGAGACATTTCTAGGTGAATGGACAGACCATGAGACCATACCCTTAAGTGAAGCAGATCGCACACACCGCATTGTTTCTCGGGTGTGAAAACCAGAAAGTGCAATAAACACCAAAATATGTAATAGGTTTGTGAACGAAGAAGAAAGCGTTCAAACTGGGAAGGGAACAAGGAGGGGAGAGGGGAAAGGCAAAAAGGGAAAAGGTTAAAAAAAAAAGAGAGAGAGAAAAAGGAAAACATGGAGACGAAGTTTTTGTCAATGGGGAGGAGAGGAGGGGTTGAAAGGAGAGAGGAGAATGGGGGGGGGAAGTGCCATTATGTACAGGCACAAATTCTTTATGATGAATATGATGATCATTATGTATATCTAAAATGTACCAATAAAATCTGATTTAAGAAAAACAAGCAGACGAGATAAACCAGGGGTGGTGATGCGCACCTGTATTTCCACCTATTCAGGAGGCCGAGGCAGGAGGGCTGCAGTTTCAAGGACAGCGTGGGACACAGCAAAACCCTATCTCAAAAAACACCAAACAAACCAACAACAAAAACAAGGAAGCAGGGAAAGAAATCAGACTCATCAACGGTCAACGTCCCGGTAGAGCAGCCCTGCCCCCACCCCTGCCCTTGACAGGTGAGGAAACTGAGGCACAGAGCGGCACAGGGACTCTCCCGGGGTCCCCAGCAAGGGCCACAGCCCAAACCTGCAGCCTGCGAGACCCGCGCAGCCGGGACAGAACAGCCCCAAGACTTCCGTCCCCGGACGGTCGCGGGCGCCACCTGGTGGACGCCGCGAGCGAGACGCGCCGCCGTGGGCGCTGGAGTGCGCCAGGCCTCTGGGGACAGGGCCATTAGGAGCCAGGCGGGGGCTAGGGAGGGGACGGACGCGTCTGTGCCCTCAGGAACCCCAGCCGAGCATGGCCCGAAGCGCTTTCCCCGGTAACTCATTCATCTCCCCAGGAACTCTTAAGGGGCGGCGCCGCCATCAGCTGCGTTTCACGGGTGAAGTGAGCGACCAGAGAAGGCGCACTGCCTGGCCAGGGTCACACAGCTGGAGAGACGCAGTAGAGACGCTCACACAGCTGCTTCTCGTGCAGGTCTGGAGACAGCATTGCTGGCTGAGGGAGCAGCACATGCAAAGGCCCTGGGGTACGAAGGTGCGTGGGACACTGGAGAGACGGACCATGCAGAGGAGTGGAGGAGCCAGCAGCATTCGGGAGGGCAGGAGGATCACTGCGAGTTCGAGATCAGACTAGGCTATGCAGTGAGTTCAAATCCAGCCTGGAGTACATAGCAAGACCCTGCCCTCAAAATAGATACATTGAAAATAAAATTTAAAAAGTAGGAGAATCCTCAGGTCCTTCGGGCCCCCAGCAACCCAGGGACTCAAGTCATTCACCCGACCTTTCAGCTCGCGTCCCTCTGGCCTCTCTCTCGTGGCTGCACTGAGCCCTGTAGACACCAGAGGGCGACAAACGCTCACTTTTTATTACTAAGTTTATTGGTACCATTTAGCTATGCTTAAGGATCACATTCACCACAGGGAATTTGTACCTGTACATGATACATCGTGATTCCTCTTTCTCCCCTTTTCCTCAGCTCCCTTCAACCCCTCTTCCTCTCCTCATTTACAAAGCTTCGTTTCCATTTTATCCTTCTCTTATATTTTTCTTTGCCTTCCTTCCTTTCCCCTGGGCCCTCCCTAGTTCCCCTTTCCTTTTGAACAATTTCTTCCTGTTTCACAATATCTATTATATATCTTGGTTTTATGTACACTTTCAGTTTCTCACATAAGAGAAGCAATGTGGTATTCACGCATGTATGTCCAGTTTAGTTCACTTAAGAATGTGGGCTCAAGGTCATACATTTAGCTAGAAATGTCTCAAGTCTATCCTTCTTTGTGGCAGAGTAGTACTCCACTGCATAAAGAAAGCATGTCTTTTTTATCCATTTATTGGTCGATGGGCATCTGGATTGTTTCCAAGACTTAGCTTCTACAGACTGTGCTGCTATAAAGATGGGTGTGCACATATATCACTGTGGTATGATGCTTGTAATTCTTTCAGGAAGATACCAAGAAGGGAAATAGCTGGGTTGAATGGGACCTCCAGTCCTAGCTTTTTTAGGAATCTCCACACTGATTTCCACAGTGGTTGCACCAGCCTGCACTCCCACTCACAGCGGAGAAGGGTTCTTTTTCCCCACAGCCCCATCCAGCATTTGTGATTCGTTGATTTCTTGATGATATTCATTCTTGCTGGGGTGAGATGGAAACGCAGAGTTATTTTAATTTGCATGTTTTGAATGGTCAATGATGTCAAACATTTTGTCATCTATTTATTTTCTGTTTGTATTTCTTCCTCTTAGAAGCGTGTATTCATCTCAGATGCCCATTTTTGAACTGGGTCTTTAAATTTGGGGAGTCTGATTTTTTTCAATTCTTTTTTACATTCTAGACATTAGTCCTGTGTCTGAGAGGCAACTGGATAAAATTTTTTCCCAGTCTCCAGGTTATCTTCTCAATGTGTTGGTGATTTTTTTGCTGTGCAAATGCTTGTTAGTAAGGCAGCACCCCGGCTGTTAATTCTTTGTAGTATTTCCCATTCGATCAGGGTTTTGTTCATGAAGTCTCCATCTACACCTTTGTCTCCAAGATTTCTGCCCACGGTCTCTTCCAGCAGATTCAGTATTCTTTTTAATATTTAGATTTTTGATCCATCTTGATTTTAGTTTAGTTCACAGTGAGAGACAAGAGTTCAGTTTTAGTCTTTGGCATGCAGAAAACCAGTTTTTCCTGCACTTTTCATTAAAGAGGCTCTCTTCTTCCAGTGAACATGTTTGGCTCCTTTGTCAAAGATAAAGTGACTGAGTACATTTGGAGTTGATTCTTCATCTTCTGATCTGTTCCATTGATCCTTGGTTTTGTTTTGTTTTGTTTTGCCAGTACCATGCTGTTTTCATTACAGTAACTTTGTAGTATAATTTCAGGTCAGAGATTGTGATGCCCCCCTGCCTTGCCTTTGTTGCCTAGAATTATTTTTGCTAATCCCTTCTGGTTCCAAATGAATTTTAGGAATGTTTTCTCTAGTTCTGTGAGGTATGCTAATAGCATTTTGATTGGGATCAGGCTAAATCTGTACAGCAATTTTGGAAGTATGGCCATTTCCTTCCTTTCTTTCTTTCTTTCTTTCTTTCTTTCTTTCTTTCTTTCTTTCTTTCTTTCTTTTTTGAAGACAGGGTCTCACTATGTAGCCCAGGCTGACCTTTAACTCACAGCACTCCTCCTGCCTCAGCCTCCCAAGTGCTGGGACGACAGACACGCACCAGCATGCTTGACAGCATAGCCATCTTCACTATGTGGGTTCTTCCTACCCAAGGGCAAAGCATGTCTTTCCATTCACTGACATCCTTGTCAATCTCTTTTTTCAGAGTACCCTAGTTTTCAGTATAAGATGTCTTTTACTTCCTTTGTTACATTGATTCCTAGTATTTCAGTTTTTATATACTATGGTGAAAGGGGTTGTTTCCCTAATTTCTCTCTCTGTGAGTTTCTTATTTGTATACATTCGAATGCTGTTAATTTTTGAATGCTGACTTTGTATCCAGCTACACTACTGAATTGGGTTATTAAATCTAGAAGTCTTTTAGCAAAGTTTTTGAGGACTTCTATGTAGAGTAACATGTCAGCTTCAAAGGATGATAACTTCTTCCTTTCCTATCATTATTCCTTTTATTTCTTTCTCATGTCTAATTTTTCCAGAACCATGTGGAATAGGAGTGCTGACAGTGGACATCTTTGTCTTGTTCCTGATTTTGGAGAGCGCTTTCAGTTTTTGTCCATTTAGTATGAGATTAGCTGTCAGTTTTTCATACATGGCTCTTATCAGATTAAGGTTAAAACTATCTATTCCAATTTTCTGTAGGCTTTTTATCATGCGTGGGTGTGGGGTTTTGTCAAATGCTTTTTCTGCATCTGATGAAATGATTATGTGGTTTTTGCCCTTGGCTCTGTTAATATGGTGTATTACATTTATTGATTTGCATATGTTGAACTACCCCTGCATTCCTGGGATGAATCCTACCTGGTCATGGTATATAATCTTCTTGAAGATTTGCTTCATTCTGTTTGCCAGTATCTGGTTGGGGATTTTTGCATCCATGTTCATTAGGGAGATTGGCCTGTAATCTTTTTTGGTGGGGTCTTTCTCTGGTTTTGGTACCAGGGTAATGGTTGCTTCCAGGTATGACTTCTGGGGGTATTACTTCCCTTTCAATTTCATTAAAGAGTCTGAGACATAATGGCACTAGATCTTCTCTCAATTTCTTGTAGAATTCAGCAGTGAATCTATCAGGACCTGGGCTTTTGTTTGCTGCTAAGTGTTTAATTACATTTTCTATTTTATTTATTGATATTGGGACAGATGCTCACTTTGAAGAGAAGCGCAGTGGTGATTTTCCCCCCTCTCTCCCCTGATCTTCCTTCTCTCTCTCCATTTCCATTTGTAAAGTGACTTGGACACAGCTAACCAGTCCACCTTAGAGCCAGAGGAGGCCTGGGCACCCCATGGCTTTCCTGGAGAGGTCACAGCTGGGAAGAGAGAAAGAACAGTGCCCCTGTCCTGCTCCCCAAGTCCGCCCGGCCCCGTGACTTCTCTGAGTGCCCCTGGGGTGAAGGTGGCCTGGTGTCTACTAAACTCTGATCACAAGTGGTCACAGAAACAACAGGAGCAGGCTGGGGGACAATAGGAAGTGATGGCTGGAGTGGCAGCCACAACTCGGGTCCTGACAGCTGTTGTCTGCTCAGTACACACGTCCAGATGTTTGTGCATTCCTGTTTTTCAGTAGAAGCCATCGTGGCAATGTTAACGTGAAATTTCCCAATTGTAGAAGACAACTTGCATGGTTCTTCTTGAGTGTAGAACAATTACTTCTGCATTAGTTAAACCGAGCCCTATCTCCATGTACTGATATGTAGGGAGCTGGCTGAGCCATTTCCTTTTTCCTTCATTTGGCTCTAAGCAATGTAAATAAGGCTAGCTGAGGTACCGATGTGTAGTCTTTGAAGCCAGCTCACAGTTTCCTGTTTCCTCGCCTGGTGTCTCCCTATAAAGAGTTGAGCACAGCGGGATGGCAGAGTCACATAGCTCACCTGGGTTCCAGCCTCAAGATGAGAGGCTATGACTTTCCAGGACACAAAAGTTTATATATCGGAAACTGCAGCAACAGCCTCTTCAACATTCAAATGCTACCCTAATTGTGTTATGCAGATTGGTCTTCCTGCATTCCCTTCTCTCTGTGCATTGCAGAGGTGCCTTCTGATCACCTGACTAGCTCCGTTCACCACACTCATGTAATTCCCGCCATTCTCACTGTCACTCAACCTCGGGCCACTCTCTTCTTCTTGAGTTAATAAATGAGTTAATAAATCCTGGGGGAGGCTTTTGTCCTGTGAATCCTCATCTGGATCGGACTCAGGACCCCTTGGCCACCCATGACTACGCATATGTCTTAGTGTCTTTATTCTTGCTGTGGGTTACACTGGAGATTCCAATAACGTTTCAACAGGGTTACAAACATAAACTTTCCAGACTGAAAGGTGGATGGGAAAAGGGATTGCATGATTTGGATTATAATATCCAATTTTTGATTGCTGGCAAAGCACAAAACATTCCACTCATCTTTCTGAATGTAGGGATCTTCTCTGTTCAAGGGAGACAATGTCTGTGCCTAATTTTCAGACAGACTCTTGCTAAGTTGCCCAGGCTGGCCTTGACTTGGAATCCTCTTGCCTCAGCCTCCCACACAGCTGGTATTACAGGTGAACACCACCATACCTGGTTTATACTGCACGTTATAAATGATTACATTTTTAAAAATACTTTTCTGCCTTGGGTTTTTTTTTTGTATAGCTCATAATATGCAAAATGACTAGTAAAATAGTGCATACATATCTACTAGAAATGACTAAACCAGAATATATTGGATTGCAAGTTCATGAGTCTTTGTGGTACCCAACCCCCACCCTGAAGTTGAGCTGATGCCCAAAGGGGAGAAGAACAAGTGTAAGAGGCAGTTATGGAGAGGGGGAC
This sequence comes from Dasyprocta punctata, assembly GCA_004363535.1. NCBI lineage: Eukaryota > Metazoa > Chordata > Mammalia > Rodentia > Dasyproctidae > Dasyprocta > Dasyprocta punctata. The sequence continues at coordinate 7,534 of RJWM01050412.1, forward strand.
ATTATTTAACTGATGTTGTTGCTGCCATGGTTGTTGTTTTGAGACAGGGTCTTGCCATGTTGGCCAGGCTGGCTTTGAACTCACTAGATAGCCCAGGCTGGTCTTGAAGTCATAGTGATCCTCCTGCCTCAGCCTCCCAAGTGCTGGGATTACCATGTCTAGCCATTTAACAGTTTTGAGCAGTGATCCAAGTGCAGAAGTTGTGAAATAAGTTAATGAATAAATAAGCTTCATACCATGTGTAAAGATGGGAGGCGAAGCCATTTCTGAGTAGATTCTCTCTTTGATCAATTCATCTCTGGAGCACTGGCCATTGCTGCTGGAATAAAAACCACCAAGGGCCAGGTGTCTCACTGGTGAGGCCCCGAGGAGTATAGTGAAAGAGGACTTGTCTGGTCACTTATCTAAGCGACATGGACCCTCGCTGGCTACTCATGGAAAGATTGTAGATATATTCTGACACTTCAGAAGGAATACCTGTCTTGGTTGTATGCTCTGTGAATATTCCATGTGAAATGTACTCCAGCATTGGAGCAAAGTGAAGTCAAAGTACCTTTTGCATGACTGTGTGATAGTTAATCATGATTGTCAACTTGATTGGCTTAATGGACACCTAGATTAGTAAAGCATACTTCTGGGTATGGCTGGTTGGGTCAGTGGGGTGTGGCTTTGGGGACCACATCTGGTCCCTCCCCTTTTCCCCTGCTTCCTCCCCGCTTCCCCCATCTCTCTGCTTCCTGGTTACCACAAACTGAGCATCTGTGCTCCACCAGACTCTTCCGCCATGATTTTCTTCCTTAGAGTCGCTGACCATGAACTGAACCCTCTGAAGCCATGAACCAAAATAAACCTTTCCTCCTTTCCATTATGTGTCTCAAGTAACAAAGAAGCGACCAGTGCAAACAGCTAGTTTTCAGGTTAGTGCTCCATGCCCAAGTGAGTCATCCTGCAAAGCCCTGACATTCAGAAACAGCTGAGGCTTCAGTGATGGCAGTCACTGTTACTGTTGTTGTTGCTATGGCAACGTGGCCCTGGGGTTGCCCCCTGCACCAGAGGCCCCTCAGGCCAGGCGAATGGCATGAGCTTCAGGCTTAGAGGCAGCACGGGGAGGGCAGGCCAGCACTGGCCCCAGGGGGTCTTTGCTAAGTGACTCAGACACAGATGAGCCCTGGCTGTGGTCTGGCTCAGCCACCACCCAGCTGTCACAAGTTTAGAGTTCAGAGGCCCACTAAGTCCTCTGGCCAAGAAAAGAGGTCAGCAGCTCCACGGGGCACCTTCAAATGCAGGAAGAGCCACCTCCTGGCCTGCGCCTCGGGGAGGGGAGGGGACAGAAGACGGCACAGAGGTCAGCTCTGCCACTGCAGCTGGGAGTTCTTGGACCCATGTGGGCTTTGGGGTGAGGCACTGGTTGAAGGTTGGGTACTCAGAATCTGGGTCCCTAGGTGCTGCCCAGTTTGCACCTTGGGACTCCACTTCTGCCACTGAAAGTCGAGTCGGGTGTCAGCAGTCATCGCTGTTTACCACGTGCGACCCTGGGCAACTGACTCCCACCCTCAGTGCCTCCCGCCTGCAGCAGGGCGTGAAGAGAGCGCAGGCCTCGTCGGCCACTCCCAGGAGTGAATGAGTGTGAGTTAAGGTTACGACCTTAGAGAAAGAACCCGGGGACAGTGGCTCACACCTGCTATCCCAGCACGCAGCAGGCCGAGGCAGGAGGATCACCACAAGTCCAAAGCCGGCTTGGGCTATGTAGTGAGTTTAAGGCCAGCCTGAGACTCTATCTCAAGAACATAACGAGACCCTATCTCAAGAAAACCAAATAAAGAAAAGGAAAAAAACTGCGCCGATGGATAGGAGGGAGGTGTAAATTCTGTGCTCAGAACTGAAGAAATATCTTTTTAGCTTTAAAGTGAGTTAAGTTCAGGCTCCCAGCTCCCATCAGAGGAAATTCTCTGGTCACTGCGCAGACCCTGGTTCCCAAAGTCAGCCGCATTATCTCCCGCTCCACAAACTGCTCAGAACCCTGTGGCACCCCAGGGACGCCCACCTAGAACAGGCTTGGCTTCGCCCAGCAGGGCGCGGAGACAGCTTGGAAGGTGAGCCCCAGGATGGGGGATCTGTGTCGGCCTCGAGCCTGGCTGTGGACAGCTGGGCAGAGGTTTCCAGGATTTCTGGAACCTGCAGCATGATGGAGACAGCATATAGGCTCTGGGCGGCTCGTCCCTTTCAAAAGACCAATGCCTCCTGACCTCCAAACTCGGTCACGAGCTGACGTGAGGTGCTTGGAAGCCCGGCAGCCATGCTGCGAGGATGCCCCAGCCTCCTGCAGGTGACCACTTGGGAGGACAGGAGACCCGTGGTCACCAGCTCTAGCCAAGTTCTTATTTCACAGCTCACTACCCACGTGAGCACACGGGCTCCTAGAGGGACCTTCTGTCCCCAGCGAGCCAGCTGCCGATGTCCAGAGCACAGATAAGACCCCACTACCATGAGACCACCCGACTGTACCCTCGGGGCTAAGGAAACACAGAACCGATTGCGACACAGCTGCTATGGTTTGCATATGATTCAAGCGTGGTGCCCAAGGGTGCTCCTTGAAATCTAATCCCTGATGTGATGATTTAACCTGACCACAATGCTTGAAGGCTGACTTGAGGGATGGAATGAAGATACACTCAGAAGAGTAGAGCCCCCATGATGCAGTTCCGGGGAGCTTTAGGAGAAGAGGGAACGGGGCATGGTGGTGCACACCTGTAATCCCAGCACTTGGGAGGCCGAGGCAGGAGGATTGCTGCGAGTTCCAGGCCAGCCTGGGCTACAAAGTGAGTTTAAATCCAGTCAGAATTGCATAGTGAGGCCCTGTCTCAAAAAGACAAAACACAAAAAAAAAAAAAGAGGGAGGAACTGGATGTGGTGGCACACACCTAAGATCCCAGAATATAGGAGGCTGAGGCAGGAGGATTATTGCAAGTTTGAGGCCAGCCTGATGAGTTCAAGGCTACCCGGAACTACATAGCTGGACTACACAAGAAACAAACAAACAAAACCAGCCAAACAAACCAAAGCTGCTATAAGAAGAAGGAGGGACAGCAGAATGGAGACGCATAAGCACCTTCCTTGACACTTGGTACGTGATGTCCCATGTAGCCTTGAGGTCCTGTCAGCAAGTAGCATTAGATGTGAGCCTCTGCCTCAGACCTTCAGAACCAGGAGCTGAAACAAATCTCTTTTCT
>RJWM01050413.1:0-10771 GCA_004363535.1 Dasyprocta punctata
TATGTAAGATAACTAAAAAGAACACTGCTCAATGTATTCGTTATTGAGAGGGAACAATTAATACTCATATGATTGGATCAATCTTGCATGTCTATATCTGTTAATGTAAGAAACCATTTTAAAGATAACGATGCGCAAATTGCAACCATTGTCAATCTTCTATCTTCCGGTTTTGTAAACCTGCAATGTTGTGTATTTACGCTAGTTGTTTGCTTGTCTCCTTTGCTTGTTGTTTTTACTATATATGTCATTTTTTTGTTGTTGTTGTTGTAGTTTTTGTTTGTTTTGTTTTTCTTCGCTCAAATAAAATTAAAAAAAAAACAGGAAAATAACATGAAAAAGATAAGCCAACACTTATCAGTTATAACCATCAATGTAAATAGTCTCAATTCAACAACAACAGCAAAAAGAAACAGACTGGCAGAATGGATCAAGAAACAAGATCCAACTATATACTGCATTCAAGATACACATTTAATTCATAAAGAAATTCATAGACTAAAAGTCAAAGGCTCAAAAACAATACTTCATGCCACAGGAACCCAGAAAAAAGCAGGGGTAACTATTCTACTTGCAGACAATGTAAACTTTAAGCCAAAAATTATCAAAAGAGACAAAGAAGGTCATTGCATACTTGTTAAGGGGAAACTCCAAGAGGAAGAGATAGTAATCATAAATATATATGCACCAACTACTGGTGCATGCACCTACATAAAACAAATATTAATGGACATGAAAATTCAAAAAAGCACTAACACAATTGAAGTAAAAGAACATAATACCCTACTCTCACTAATAGATAGATCAACTTGACAAAAATCAACAAAGAAATATAAGAATTAAACCAAGCCTGTGAACAAATGAACTTGATAGATGTCTAAGAGTGTTCCACCCCAAAACATCAAAATACACATTCTTTTCAGCTGCACATGGGACATTCTCTAAAACAGATGACATATGAGCCCATAAAACATGCTTGAGTAAACGTAGAGGAATAGAAATCATCCTATGCACACTATCTGACTATAGTGCGATGAAACTGGAAATCAAAAGCAAAAGAAACCACAAAACTACATAAACATGTAGAAATTAAACAACACCCGTCTGAACAACCAATGGGTCACAGAAGAAATTAAAGACAAAATTGAACAGTATCTGCAGTCAAACCATAATGCTGATTCAATATACTAGAATTTGTATGCAATGAAAGCAGTCCTATGAGGGAAATTTATAGCAATGAACTCTCACATCAGGAAAGCAGAACAAGCTCAAATAAACAAGCTAATATTGAACCTCAAACTTCTAGAAAAAGAAAAATCACACCCAAAACTCCTACAGGGGAGGAAATTAACAAGGTAAGGGCAGAAATTAATGCAATTGAGACCAAGAAAACAATACAAAGAATTAGTGAATCAAACAGTTTGTTCTTTGAAAGAATAAATAAATTTCATAAGGCATTAGCCAAAAAGAGGGAAGAAAAAATACAAATTCAAACAATTAGGAATGATAAGGGCAAATCACAACACATCCTAGAGAAATTTGGAAGATCATCAATACCTACAATGAGAATGTATATTCTGATAAGATGGAAAACACAGAATAAATGGACAGATTCCTAGATAAAATTGAATTGCCAAAACTAAGTCAAGAAGATATTAAAATTCTAAATAACCTATCAGTCAATGAAATTGAAAATGTAATTAGAAATTTACAAGTTAAGAGCTCAGACCCACTGGAATCACTCCTGAATTCTACAAGAAATTTAGAGAGAAACTAATGCCACTAGTGATGAAACTCTTTAAGGAAATTGAAAGGGAAGCAAGCCAGGTGTGGTGGTGCATGCCTTTAATCCCAGCACTTGGGAGGCTGAGGTAGGCAGAGCGTTGTGATTTCGAGGCAGGCTTGGGCTATGATGCGAGCGCAAGGCCGGGCTGAGCTACATAGTGCGACCCTGTCTCAAAAAACTAGGGTTGGGAGTTTGGCTCAGTGGCTTAAGCGCCCACCTGGCAGGCACAAGATTGTGAGTTCAATCCCCGGTGCCACCAAAAAAAAAAAAAAAAAAAAGAAAGGAAAGCAATACTTCCAAAATCATTTCTGGAGGCAAGTATTACCTTGATTCCAAAGGCAGAAAAGGAAAACTACAGGCCGATTTCCCTAATGAACATGGTTGCAAAAAGACTCAATAAGATATTGAAAAACAGAATGTAGCAAATCATCAAGAAGATTATATACCATGATCAAGTAGGATTCATCCCAGGCATGCAGGGATGGTTCAATATATGCAAATCAATAAATGTAATATACCATATTAGTAGAACCAAAAACAAAAATCATATAATCAACCAATACAGAAAAAGCATTTGAAAAAGTCCAAAACCCATTCATGTTAAAACCCCTACAGAAAATTGGAACAGAGGGTCTTTATCTTAATCTGATAAAAGCTATCCATGACAAATCAGCAGCCAACGTCATTCCAAATGGACAAACACTGAAAGCTTTCATTCTAAAATCAGGAACAAGACAAGGTTGTCCACTATCACTTCTCCTACTCAATATTGTTCTGGAAACATTAGTCAGACAAGTGAAATAATAGGAATAAGAATATGAAAGAAAGAAGTTAAACTACCATTATTTGCAGATGACTTGATACTCTGCATAGAAGACCCCAAAAGTTCCACCAAGAGACTTGTAGATTTAATAAACAAATTCAGCAGTGTAACTGGATACAAAGACAACACTCAAAAATTAATAGCATTCCTGTACACAAGCAACAAACTCACAGAAAGAGAAATTAGAGAAACCATACTCTGCATCCAAAAAATGAAATGCTTGGGAATCAATCTCACAAAAAGAGTAAAGGAACTGTACTTTGAAAACTACAGTACTCTGAAAAAAGAGATCAAAGAAGATATCAGAAAATGGAAAGATATCCCTTGCTCATGGATAGGAAAAACCAACATAGTGAAAATGGCCATACTTCCAAAACTTATACAGATTTAATGCAATCCCAATCAAAGTACCTTAGCATACCTCACAGAACTGGAGAAAATATTCCTAAAATTCATTTGGAACCAGAAGAGACCTAGAAGAGTAAAAACAGTTCCAGCAACAAAGGCAAGTCAAGAGGCATCACAATTCCTGACTTGAAATTGTACTATAAAATTGTTGCGATAAAATCAACATGATATTGGCAAACAAACAAACAAACACACTGACCTGAGGATCAGTGGAACAGACCTGAGAATCAGTGGAACAGAATAGAAGATGCAGACACAACTCCAAACATTCAGCCACCTTATCTTCAACAAAGGAACCAAACATGTTTGCTGGAAGGAAGGTAGTCACTTTAATAAGTGGTTCTGGGAAAACTGACTTTCCATATGCTGAAAACTGAAACTAGACCCTTGTCTATCACCATGCACTAAAGTAAAAATAAAAAATAGATCAATGACCTGAATATTAAAACAGAAACACCAAATATACTGGATGAGAAAATAGGCAGAAATCTTGAAGACATAGGTGTAGGCAGAGACTTCATGAACAAAATCCAGACCATATGGGAAATACTACAAAGAATCAACAAATGGTGTCTCACCTTATTAAAAAGCTTCTGTACAACAAAAGAAATCAACAACAATGTGAAAAGACAACACTTGGAAGTTGGAAAAAATTATAGCCAGTTGTCCCTCAGAGAAAGGACTTGTATCTGGAACATATAAAGAATTGAAAAAAAATCAGGGCCCCCAATTCAAAGACCTAACCCAAAATCATTATCTGAGATGAGTGTGCACTTCTCAGATGAAGAAATGCAAATAGGAAATAAATATATGAAAAAATATTCAACATCATTGTTCATTTGAGAGATACAATTTAAAACAACACTGAGCCGGGCGTGGTGACACACGCCTTTACTCCCAGCACTCGGGAGGCTGAGGTAGGAGGAGTGTTGTGAATTTGAGGCCGGTTTGGGCTACAACGTGAGCGCAAGGCTGGCCTGAGCTACATAGTGTGACCCTGCCTCAAAAAAACTAGGGCTGGGAGTTTGGCTCAGTGGCTTAAGTGCCTGTCTGGCAGGCGCGAGGTTGTGAGTTCGATCCCTGGTGCCAAAATAAATAAATAAATAAAACACTGAGATTCCATCTCACTCCAGAAAGAATGGCTATCATCAAAATATAATTGATAACAAATGCTAGCAGTGCTGTGGAGAAAAAGAAATCGTTCTCCACTGTTTGTGGGAGTGTCGATTGGTGCAACTTCTGTGGAAATCAGTGTGGGGATTCCTTAAAAAGCTAGGATTAGAGGTCCCATTTGTCCCAGCTATTCTCCTTATGGGTATCTTCCCAGAAGAATTAAAAACATCAACAAATGTGTACCCATGTTTATAGCAGCACAATTTGTAATACCTAAATCTTGGAAACAACCCAAATGCCAATCAAATAAGGAATGGTTAAAAAAGATGTGGTATTTTTATATAATGGAATACTACTCAACCATAAAGAAAAATAAACTTGAGACTTTCATAGGTAAATAGATGCAACTGGAGACCATGCTCATTAATGAAATAAAAATCAGACCCACATGTGTAAACATCATATTGTTTTGTAAGTGTGAGAAACTGAAAAAGTAAGTAAGATCCAAAATGTAGAATAGATATTGGGAATAGGGAAGAAACTGTTCAAAAGAAAAGAAAAACTGTGATGTGAGGAAGGGAAAAGGAAGGAAGGGAAAAGAAAAAATATATATATATACACACAAGATAGTGAAGATAGTTATATGACTAGTTTCTCTGAGTTCACTGAAAAATTTTTGTACTAATACTTTTTTGGGCAGTATTTCATGACTATATCTTGGACTCTGAACAACTACTATGAATATAGCAATACACAATGTATTAATTATTGTTATTCTCCTGCTAATCTGTTTGAAACTGTTTATTGTTAGTTTTACTTTTTTCTGTTTCAAATTTAGAAAATCTATTAGGACATAAAAAATGTCCATCAAAATAAACTCACCAAATAAAAGACAGATTATCAGAATCAGTAACTACAATCTTGAAATTATATGCTAGACATACCTAAACAACAGTTTGAAAATCAAGGGACACAGGCACAGTGGGGCAAACCATAGTCCAACAAATTAGGAAGCTAAAGCAGGAGGATCATTTAAGTTCAGGAGTTTAAGACCAGCTTAGGTAACGTAACAAGACCCCATACTAAAAACCAACGACAAAAATGAGGGGGAAGGAGGATCAAAAAAGTGCAGTAAGCAAGTGCCAGCCAAACTAAGATGGTATAGCTATATTAACATCAGATTAAAGAGAATTTATGGAATAAAAACCATAACCAAAAATAAAGCTAACTATGTCTCCTTTCCCTCCCTTCTATCTTCTGTCTCTTCCTTCCCTCCTCCTCCTCATCCTCCTTCTTTTTCTCCTTCACCCTTTTCCTCTTTCTCTGATGCTTCTCCTCCTTCTCTTTCTCCTTCTCCTTCTCCTCCTTCTCCTTCTTCTTCTTTTGAAACAGGGTCACTTACATAGTCCAGTCTGGTCTTTAACTCACTACATAGATTCTGCTGGCATTAAACTCGCTATGTAGCCAGGGTGAGTATCCTCCTGCCTCATCTTCACACATGCTGGGATTGCAGGCATGGACTACTACACCTGGCTGTTACACATGGCATAGCTACAAGGGTAGAGGACTTGCCTAGCATGTACAAGGCCCTAGGTTTAATTTCCAGCACTGGAAAAAAAAGTATAAGATAAAAGAAAAGAAATCATTGTGTAGAAACAGTTACTGGTAACATGTTGGGTATTATCTTGATTATTTTCCTTTGCTTTTTTTTCCAACTGGAAATGACTATGTCTTTATGTTTCATAGGAAACTAGTGTGTAAAAATTAAAGAGAAATATGGACAATGATGAAAGCAAAAAAGAAAAAAAGCTTTATACCTAGATATAATCCTAACATTTCATATACATCCTTCCAGATATTTTAATATGTATAAATACACATTTCATTTGTAAAAAAAGGTATCAAAATACTTGTTCCCTTTTCACCTATAGATAAAATGTAAAAGCCTTTCTTTTTTATTTAAGCGAAGAAAAAAACAGAAAAAAAGACATATAAAACAAAGACAACAAGCAAAAGAGACAAACAAAAGACTAGAGTAAATACACAACAGTAACATTGCAGGTTTACAAAATCGGATGATAGAAACTTGACAATGGTTGCAATATTGCGTATCATTATGTTCAAAATGGTTACTTACATTAACAGATATAGACATGTAAAATTAATCTAATCATATGAGTATTAACTGTTCTTTCTCAATAATGAATAGATTCAATAGTGTGTTCATTTTAGTTATCTTACATGCACATATATACAGGTTTATATCTTTTCCTCTTCCCTTTTCTCTTTCTGCCTTTTCCCTTCCCAGTTACTTTTGCTCTTTGAGCTGCTTTTTACCCTTACGTAGTATTTATTATAGATTTTGGATCATATATACTTTTTCAGTTTCTTACACTAGGGAGACAATACGGTATTTACACATGTGGGTTTGATTTATCTCACTTACGAGTATGGTCTCAAGTCGTGACCATTTACCTACAAAAGTCTCAATGCAATCTTTCTTAATAGCTGAGTAGTACTCCATTGTGTAAAAATACCACATCTTTTTTATCCATTCTTTGATTGATGGGCACTTGGGTTGTTTCCAAGATCTGGCTATTACAAATTGGGTTGCTATAAACATAGGTGCACAGGTATCACTGTGGTATGATGTTTTCAATTCTTCTGGGAAAATGCCCAGAAGTGGGATAGCTGGGTTAAATGGGATCTCTAATCCTAGCTTGTAAATGCCTTTCTATACAAACATCTATCCCTTTATATCACAATAGAGCACAGTTAATTTCTATTCTGATTTATCCTAATATTTCTCAATGTATATTTTTATAAACCTAAAATATTACCATGTATCATCTCACTTTTTTCACCTCCTACAAATGAGCAATTTCTTATTAAGATTTTTTCTAATGATAAATCTGAATGATCAAATAACATTTTATTTCTGTTTATAATTTCATTAGCTATCACTCTCATTGAACATATAGGGTGTTTAAAATTCTTCACTTTTAGATTCTACAACAATTACTATTTTTTTAATACATTGAAATGAGTCTTGTGCCCCCTAGATTTATGTCAATATTATTCTAAACACAAGGAACCTGCCAGCAAAGCATTAATTGAATGTCTAGCAATTAATACTTAATATTTATGTAATTAGCATGCAATGGCAAACAGAAACACTGAAATGTCACAAGAATTTAGAGGTAAATTTGTTTAATGTTGATGGGCCCTGACCTTAAGAAAAAAATGTCAGGCCTTGCAGGCTTGGGGAGGGAGATTTTTATGGGATTTGCAAGCAAGAAGCAGAGTACTTGACTGTCTTTGATTGGTTCTTACAATATGCATCATAATGACCAGTTATGCACCACAGTGACCAGCTGTTTATTTTTTTTATTTTAGGTACCAGGCATTGAGCTCACAACCTCATGCCTGCCAGGCAGGCGCTTAGGCCACTGAGCTAAATCCCCGGTCCTGTATTTTGAGACATGGTCTCACTATGCAGTTCAGGCTGGCCTTCAACTCACTTTGTAGCCCAGGCTACAAAGCCCAAACTCACAATGATCCTCCAGCTTCAGCCTCCAGAGTGCCAGGATTAAAGGCATGTGCCACCACGCCCGGCTGACCAGTTGTTTCTAAGAAACAGAAGTAACAGGAACTGTAACAGGAACTGAAGTAAACTGGAGGTTACCTGGGCAACTAACAGAAACTGAAGTATACTGACTAGAGGGCCATTTTCTGCTACAAGCATATCTTCTCTGGGTAAATCAAATTAATGATTAATTTTAAATGATTAATGTTAAATTTTTGCTGATCATATTCTTTGTAATATAGTTGGTCTTTTTAGGAAGGTTATGCAAATAGGACATTTATTTCTGTTTTATAAGTTTAAGGTGTTAAATAAAATTTTTAGTTTTCACAGACTTTATAGGTTTCTTGTCTTTTTTTTTTTTTTTTTGGATATTTTGAGGGTGATATTTGTGGTTTACTGTATGCTAAATCCTTGATAGTGTAGTCCCACAATCATGACATCCTTCTTCTCCAAATCTCTGCTTCCTATACTCAGTCCTAAGAACCAGTCAGGTTGGAAGTGCTGTGGTGTCAGAACAGTAGGGAGAACCTGTTAATAAGATGAGACTGAGAATCTCACAGGAGTCAGCACTCATACAAAACATGGAGCTAAGCAAGGGCTGAGCTGAGGGAGTTGGTGGAGAGAATTCAGGATCCTCAGACTGAGGACATGGCACAAAGGCAGATATTGGGTAGTCAGAGACCTATTCTAGGAATCAAAAAGCCAGGAATTAAAGAATGGAACAAAAAGACAGGCTTGGTGGAATCCAAAGTCTGGGGCGACCCATGCACCTGGTTGGAAGTTGCTATCAGTTTGATCGAGCTTCCTTTCATACGGAGCAAGAAGGTGTATGTTCACAGTCAGGAGCAGAGCTGTCATCAGCAGGCCTCTCCTCACCTTCCCAACTTTCCTTCTTTGGGTTCAGTAGCATCACAGTTTCCCTACGTTAACAGATAGAAAGCTCTGTGTCAGTTTGTTACTGCTACTATAAAAATTATCACAAACCATGTTGCTTCAAACAACACAAATTAATTATGTTTTGATTTTGGAGGTCAGAAGTCTGAAACATTTCTTAATGGTCTAAAATCAAAGTGTTGGCAGAGTTGTTTTCCTCTCTGGTGGCTTTGGGGAATATCTGTTTCCATGCGTTTCCCACAAAATTTCAACATCTAGACTTCGAGAGACCTGACAGGAATCCTCTGGCTGTGTAATTACTTGCACAAATGCCTGCAAAACAAAGCCATAGATGTTCCTTTTGAAAACTAAGGAGCTCCAAGTAGGGCATTTGTATTCTACAAAGGTTTCTTCATCTATGGCCATAGAAACAAATGAATAGGAACAACTTCCCACGGGAGAAATCCTGAGGCCATGAAAAGGAAGAGACAAGAATTTTGGAAGAGAGAGGTCTCTACTTCTCCCACTCACACCCTTCTCCAGGGAGCAGGAATAAGAACTGCCAGGTGAGGTAACCTAGGAACTTATTCCACTACCAGGGCAGGGAGTTCTTACAATTATTGCTTTGAAAGATTCGACGATTGCTATGAACCAGAGGTTTCTCTGTGTTTCCCATTCTTCTCTTTCAAATCTGGATTTAAAAAATAGAATAGTAGCCAAGTGCAGGGGTGTGTACTTATGGTCTGCCTATAGTCCCAACACTTGGTAGGCTAAGGGAGCAGTTTGAGCCCAGGAGTCTGAGCGCAACCAGGACAATTTCCCTCAACAGAAGAGGAGTGGCTTTCTCATTTCTATTGTTAGATTTCTGAAAGGAAGACTGAAGGCAGATAACTCATCTTTCAATTTGTAATCTACCGCACCATGAGGTATCATATGTGTGCATTATAAAAAAGACTAAGAATTAACCAGAGACTCTAAACTTTCTGGATGCAGAAACTGAATGGGACTTTGCTGATCTCTGCACACAGAGAGGGGAAAATGTATGGGAAAAAAGATGCACATGGATATTTGATTGACTAGAAGAGCAGAATGGTTCAGAAACTCAGTTGCCTCTCAATAGCTCTTCTTTCTCAGTATTAAAAATCTTCACCTTGCTGCATGGCTACCCCAAAAAACAATATATTTTTCAGCCTTGCTTGCAGTTCGATTGTTCATATGATTTAGTCCTTGACAGTGGGATATGGGTGGAAGGGATGTTTATGACTTCTGAGTTGTGTTCTTAAAGGTGTGGCATATCCCCTTCCTCTTTTCTGGTCAAAATGTGATAGGATGTTAAGCCATTTGGGACCATGAAGACCAAGAGACAAACATATGACAAGGGCCAAACATACACCAAACAGAAAGATTAGTTATTATACATTCAGTATACCTACATTCAGTCCCGTGTAATTTCCATTATACCCATGCCACTCCACTCCTTAGACAAAAATTCTGAAGCAAATCCAAACTATCATATTATTTTTTTCTATAAAAATTCTTTCATATTTAAAAGATAAGAATTCTTTTAAAATACACAGGTGTTGAAATGCTTTTGAGGAATGCAAACCTAGATATCTGAAGTTGAGCTTATCTCTTAAACATTCTGGCCAGAAGATGCTTCTTTACAAGCAAGCACACATGGATAGGTATTTAAAACTTTTGTAGTATAAACCAGAGGATGTGGCCCTCTAAATTGATAAGACTCAATGTACATTGATTTAGATAAGCACGGGTTCCTCAAGGAGAGCAGGAATATGAACAATTAGGATAAATATAGAGGGTAGAAAGATTTAATAGACATTGTTCTCACTACCCCAAAACCATTTCTCATCTTGGTCATCATGAGGACAACCACTGTTGGTTCCACACTCATTCCAAAGGCACCAGCTGTTGGTTCAGGAGCGACAGTGGATCTTTTTTTTTTTTTTTTTTTTTTGCGGCACCGGGGATTGAACTCACAACCTCGCGCCTGCCAGGACAGGCGCTTAAGGCACTGAGCCAAACTCCCGGCCCTGGTTTTTTGAAGCAGGGTCGCACTATGTAGCTCAGGCCGGCCTTGCGCTCGCGTTGTAGCCCAAGCCGGCCTCGAACTCACAACGCTCCGCCTACCTCAGCCTCCCGAGTGCTGGGATTAAAGGCGTGC
>RJWM01050414.1:0-10769 GCA_004363535.1 Dasyprocta punctata
TCATATGCTAATTTTAATGTGTAAACAGAATTTAATGAAAATTGTTTTATAATAAATTGGAAGAATGAGTCTTTAAACACATCTACAACACATTTTCTCTAGAGAAAAATCCCCTTTAAAATGATTCAAGAAATACTGGATTAATATTTCTAAACTTTTAAAAACATTTTTTAATTTTATATGTTGAAACATATTCTTTCTTTTTTTTTTTTTTTTTTTGTCTCTGTGAGACAGGGTCTCACTACGCAGTTCAGGCTGGCCTTGAACTCACTTTGTAGCCCAGGCTGCTCTCCAATTTGCAAGATCCTCCTGCCTCAGCCTACCGAGTGCTGGGATTACAGGTGTGCACCACCATGCCTGGCTTGAAACATATTCTTATGTATATTTATTCTAGATTGATTAGCTCAGCAATTCTATCATATGCTATTTAGCTTCTTTTTTCATTCTGCCAACCTCAGTGTTTTGCCTTGTCAACTTTTATGGACCAAACTTTTGCATCATAATCAAATGCAACATTAGAAACTGATAAAAGAAAATGCCCTTACATTGTGTCCATTTCCCAGAGAAATGAGTTATTTCTAGACTGTTCTCCAGGCCAAGAAATATTTACTTTCTACAGTTGAAAAACAGGTTTACATGTACCACAGTCAATTGCTGTCCAGTAAAAAGATATCATTACAATTGGCTTCTCCAGGTTGCATGGAGATAACCATTTGCTAAGAGATAATCGTTTGCTAAGAGAAAAATTATACAGGCTAGTGTCAGCCACTGAGTAGAGAACCAGTTAAAACTTTATGAAAATAATTTTGTGACAATACCTTTCTCCAACCATTTATATCTTCCATGGGCAGAATTGATAATCGTAAGTGTCTTTAAGATAATTTAATATTTTATGAAGTTATCAATCTTTTTCTCTGAAATTACTGGGTACAAACTTATTTTCTTAATTAAAAAAATCTTCATGAATATGTCTTAAAAATACAAAGTCTTGACAACTACTACACTAGGCTTTGTCAGTTGAGATGCTATAAGCAATAGAGAGAAAAAATAATGCTGAGTTGAGTAGGAAACCTCCTGTATTTGTGAAAACCAATTAAACTACAAGGTAACTACCAGCAGATGTACAAGAATGACTTCACCAACAGATAGAAAACTTGCCTTCCCCTGCCACTAAAAGAAAGAAAATTACCTGAAAAGAAAATAATTTGGAAAGATCTAGTAGTAGACACAATAATTCAGTAGCACCCTCAAGAGTTCCATGTAGAGAAGAAATAAGAGCAAAGATAGACAAATTAGTTCAGTTTCTGCATGGAAAACATACCGAAGGATTTGAAAATTAGAGGTCCAGAAGAAGATAATAAATAATGGGTGGTAAAATATGATAATATAGATTAGATTACAATCAATAAGAAGAAGAAAATTCTGTTTTCAAGTTGAAATTTTCTCAAAATCTGTATTTTAGCAGCTGGACAATTTCATAAGTATTGTTTTCTAAGTCAACTTACAAACAGTACTAAGATAATTGATAAATGAACTCTATTAAATTTTATAAGAATATTTTTTACTGAAAGTACAAAAATTTCACATAAATGTACACATACACTTTAAATGTTTTTATGCAAATACTAAAAGTTAAAGCTACCCAACTTATATTGATTTCAGCATGCTTCTATTAATAATCTCACTCAATCTTTTGCAAGTTAAATAACTAGAGAGAAATAAATAATCCTGCTTTGATTTATAAAGCAAATCAATTTTATAGATCTCTCCTTTGAGTAATGTTTTGGCATGTTATTTTCAAACATGAAATTTCCTTTGGTCTTCCATGCTTTCCTATCTAATTCCTTTTTTATTTTCTTTTTGCTTAAACCAACCATCCCAAGTTGTTAACAAATAATTAGAAAAGAGATTAATACGTTAGTGAATCTATGTGAATATTAATCTTTTTTTTTTTTTTTTTTTCCGGCACCAGGGATTGAACTCACAACCTCGTGCCTGCCAGGGCAGGCGCTTAAGGCACTGAGCCAAACTCCCGGCCCTTAATATTAATCTTTTTAAGTAAGTAACTCTGTGTTCTATATATTACATGAATTATCTGGATTTTAGAAGTCATTTTATTTGTAGAAGATAAATGAAATTTAAATTTTAAACCCCTATTACAAGAGAAACTAAGATTCTCAAGGAATTTAAAAAAAGAAAATGAAAAGTTTTGAGAATACAGAAAATTAGATAATGGAATAAAGAAGAATGAGTTTGAGAATATAGAAAGGAGGCAGTCTATTCAAGAACTTTGTGGGAGATTATAAAGCTTTTTCACCATTGTCCTTAGATATTTGGAAAACCTTTGGGAAATTTTAAGTTAGAGCACGACATGATGACATTTGCATCATGACCATAGAACTTGGGTTCAGTTTGAAAAGTGACTTGTGGGACAAATTTACTAGTTAAAAGAAAACCTAATATTAATCACACTTCCAGAGATAATATCAATTCAGGTTTGCATTGTTGGCATGCTAGGGAAGACGAAATACACAGTTAAAATGTTCTAAGTTATAAACAGAAAGAAAAATCAAAATAGCCTGAATTATTAAAAATAATGTATTCACTTATCAATTACTATCAAAAATACTTGAGGACTGTACTAAAGGCCATAAGTAAGAATACAGTGAAGCAGAACTTCCCACATTTTCTTTACAAGTTCCCTTACTGCCGTACTGCATGTGGGTCTAGAGCATTCGCCCAGGTATTGTCGGTTTCTGCTTTAGCTCAAGGAGCAATTCAGCAATATCGGGGACTCAGATAGTTTAATTTCTTTCAGTCCTACAGTTCTTCTTTCCAAAATATTAGATGGATAATACATTGACTTCTTTGTGTCAGGAAACTTGCGTATTAAAGAGTATTTATTGGTTCAAGAAAGCAGAGCATACAGTGATAGTCTATGCGTTAAAAAACTTACATTCTGTAGCTCAGCAAGGTCACCAATGACACAGTTGCTCTGTGCACATTGTGAACAGTGCCAGCCTGACTCTAAAATGAACTTTCCTGGTGGAATCAGATGACTCCCAGCACAGCGAGGGCCAAATGTGTCCTCATTTGCACCCAGCTCGAGAGAGAAAAAGAAGGGACAATGTAGAAAAATTGTCATGGGCTTCATTCTTACTGAATTGATTGAACTAAATGTTTCACAACTGTACTGCAAAGATCTGCTACTACCCCTCCTTTTCATCTTGTGTGACTTGAGTTCAATCATTCCTTTGGACTCCATACATTAAATGTAAATTTCCAATTGTCATTCACATTTAATAGAAAAATATTGTATTTCTCATCCAGTAAGTGATACCCATGTCGTGCCACTCTAAACTCCTAACGGTAAAAGCTCAATAATGCTTCATGTCAATTAGCGTTCTTGATTATAAAAAGGAGATGCACTGCATCTGGTAATTTGTACTGTGCTACACTGCTAATGTACTCAGATTTGCTACTCATTTTGTGAAAGTTAGTTTGTAAAACTGCCTTTATTTCAATCACTTTCAGAAAAGAAATTTTGTCAGTTTTTGAGACAATATTTTTAAGATTGTGGTAACTGCATTTTATGACTAATAACAGTTGCTTTTCTCTCCACAATTTATAGCACAAAACATGCCTTAGTTTTACATTTTAATGCATTTAGTTTGTACAGAGCATCATTATTCTAGAATGGAGCTACTTTAATATTTACAGGTAAGTTCACATTGTGTTGCTGTTCTAAAAGTTATTGAAATTCAGGACAAAATGTTTCACTGCATTGAAGGGAATAAGCTGAAGGACTTTTTCCTCAATCTTAAAATTCATATTTTTCCTCTGATAAATATATATCACATATATTACTACAGCCTGCCCAAAAACTATTTCATTGCAAGTATTTATGTGATACTTTTTGGTTTGGTTAATGATGAATGGTTAGGAATGCTACCATTAACTGAGGAGCCAGTGTCATAACTCAAACACAGTAGACATGTATAGCAAAAGTAGTTTTGATAAGTAAAATCATATAGTTTGTAGAGTTAGATGAAATAAATACAAACTCTTGATTCATACCAATGTAAATAAATGATTATGAATAAGGATTTAAAGCATCTAAAATGACTACTAATATAATTTCTTTAGAAAAGGAAGAAGATCGTTTTACAAATTTTAATTTAAATAAATTTTTCTTTCATTGATCTTTTGGTTCAATTCTACTGAGCTGTATCTCTTCATATGAATCTGAATCCCTAATCTCTCCTAAACTGAGGAATGAAATCAATTACATAACTTTGAATGTTGCGATATGTCTTTGGAAAATTGAATAGCATTTTTTCAAACTCAGTGAGCGCGACTTACTTCTTTAATCTAAAATAATTGCCTACAGAAATATTTATTTTTCTGAGTCAAAAGATATAATGATCCATATAGTCCTGTATTTACCACTTGAAGTATCATGAAGCTAAGCAAATACAATTGAATGGGTGTTGATTGCTTTTTATTCAATAAATTTATCTATTGTTCTAAGATTTGTCTGTTTACTTAGTATTATACAGACTCTCATAAAACAAAGCCACATTTGGTTGTAAAAGTAAATATCACAGAGAGTCTTAGAGACACAGATTTGTCCAGATACTAAGCAAAGTAAGTCAGGGAACATTGCAGAATTGCAGCAAGAAAGTCAATGCGGTCCTGGGAAAAATACTAACTGCTTGAATGAAATATGACAAAAAATTTTCCAAGATATGGCAACAGATGTCTGATAGATATCATGCTTAACTATAAACTTCCTATGGTAAAGTAAATGCTCCATTAGTCTGTATTGGGAAGAAAGATACAGAGATATGCTTAGCAGTCATGAAAAAACATCTTAACTCTTTGTAGCTAGGAGAAGAAACAGAAGTGTTCAAAATATCCCAAATATTCAATACACCCAGGATCATTAATGTCATATTTCAAATCTGAATTGTACATGAGACAAGAAATGAAGAGGTTTTTGATATGATTAACTGATTCATTTACCTAGGATAATACAAAAATATTGAAACCAATCTTAACCAATAAAGTTCCAAGTCTTCTGTCATGTAGTCTTAAATTTTCTGGTCCTGATTTATTTCCTTATCAATGAATGAAGAATATTACATCTTTCCAAGAATTATTGTGGGGTTCTCATATGAAGGATATGTTCTATATGTTGGCAGATTATGAAGCTCCACTAAAGCTTTAGGAATGGTAATTTTAACTCGAATTTTAGCACTACTCTAATACTGGAATGCAGGGGAAAAACACAGCTGATCAAAGGAAAAGGCAAAACTGATAGAGGTGCTGAGCCTTAAAAACTGTTTTTTTATGGACAAATTTACTGTTTCTTTTTAAATTATTCGTAGGGTTGGGGATTTAGCTCGCTGGTATAGTGTTTGCTCGGCATGGACATAGTCTTAGATTTGATGTGCAGTACTGCAAAAGAAACAAAGCAAAAATAATTACTGTATTCTGAAATGCCCTTTTAATAAATCTCTGAGAAAAGAACCTTAAAACAAAATACCTTAAAAATTGTCTTATTTGTAATGCAATACATCTTATTTGTAATATGTCTAGTACATTGCTGTTAGCATTTTTTGCTACAGTATTTTCAACTTATTTTCAATAATAATATTAAGTAACATGAATATAACAAAATATGAATTACTAGGTCATAATGGAATTATTTTCAGATATTCATGTATATTTAGAGCCAAATATATTCTTGAAACTTACATTTAATTATAATTTCTAGTGTTTGTTTTTATGATATATGAATAATGATGATGTATCATGTTAAATTAAGTTAGTCATCTCGTATTGTTTTAGCGATTCATGTAATTGCACTGTAATTTTGAAAATGTATATAATACGAATGCACAAATGATATAAGCCCCATTTTTATGTAAACAGAGTAATTAATACAGAAATCTCACACTCTCCCAACTGTCAAAATCAGAATGCTTATAACTTAGAAAATTCCTGGCTTATTGCCTTGAACAACTTAGAAAACATTAGGTAATTGGCTTTCAGCAAAGAAATATATTCATAAGCATGTAAATGAGATGCAAGAAGGTATTATATAAGAAATGCTGGAGGATATGATACTGAGTCACTCTTTTTTCTTCCATGATAATGAAGAAGACAAATCATGACAATGTTCATTTGAATAGAAAAAGACAATTGATCTTAGTGTAAGATCACAATTGCATCTATTCTATCTTTTTCTTTGGGAAAACAAACATTCTTATATAGTCTCAGCAAAGTTTAATTGGAATAAAAGTGTATTTCTTCTCCGTCCTTTAGAATGTATAAACAGGTTGTGTACATCTCCAGTGACTACTCTATAGTTAAATAAAAAGTATTCTATTTATCTACAAACATTTACCTTTAAATATCTAAAATGTATAAAAATTACTATATATAGAAACTATATCTAAATCCTGAAAATAGAAGTCTTGTTAATGAAAAGCATAAATTTACCTTTTATTTTATTCTATTGTAAACCTTTGGAATGGTCAGTAAGTGACCTCTTTTACAATAATTAATTTCTGTTGAGGGCTATGCTAAGAATTAAACCTAGTGCCTTCACACTGAGCTACATACCCAGCCTTTTAACAACTTTTCAGGGGGAGCAGGGGAGACAGGTCCCACTAAATTATCAAGATGACCAGGCTGACTCAAACTTCTGATCCTCCTGCCTCAGCCTCCTGAGTGCTGTGGTTACAGGCATGAGTCACCAGGTCAAATTCCAGTATAAAAAGTATACTCTTCTAAGACATTTGGTTTCTTGCTTCTGTGTTTTATTCCCATACATCTTCTCTATTTTACATCATGGAATCTCTCATTAGTCATATATTAATTGTCCTAGTCAAGGATCTCCATTTTTCTGGATGAAAGTGGACAAAGTCTTAACAAAACATTTTTATTTAGGAGATTATAGTACTCTGAGTAATAATCCTTATATTTGTTAGGTAATGAGTATTACAGACATTTTTAAATTTAATTGATAATTCTTTTGTTTTCATTTTGGACTTCCGTCCCCAAATGTACCCAATGTAACACACAGAAAGAAAACAATTATCTCCAAAGGATCACGTTAAATCTTTAATAGAGATAAAGAAGTTGCATATGAAAACCTGAAGTTCAGAAGAAAATTGAGAACTCTCTTAGATCATGTACCTATGGATTTTCAATTTATTCTTTTGTGGAAAGCCCACCATAACTTCCAGACGACAAGCACCAAAAGACCCTGATAATTGAGTGGTCGTTATTACCACAGTTCTGCATCAGGAGAGAGGCATCATAAGGTTTCTTGGTTTTTACTTGCCATTCCAAAACTTAAAAGTTTTTAAGTCCACTGAATAGTTGGTAGGTCTGCTTTCCATCTATAGTTTTACTAATGATACCTCTTCTCTAAATTCCTTGATAGTGGGTTTATAACATTAATAAAATATTTTAGTAGTTTCTTAGGAAGCAGTGAGTGCCGGTGTCTCCACACATAACATACCATCTTTATTCACAAACATCTCATTATTTAAAAGTGTGTGAAACAAAATTTATTGTTAATAATCCTTCCAATAGTTGAGATGAAAATCAAGTTTGGTCTGGTCTAAATTTGGTATTAAATTTTCCTAACTGAATAAATACACAATTGCAATAAGTGTGCTGGCACACTGAGAATGTAAACACGAATGAGAGCGAGCCCAAGCTCAGGGACCCAGTAGTATAATTGAGAAGGTTTTAATGCCTGCTGTAAAGTGACTGAGATGGTAGGAAGAGTGAGGACAATGCCAGTAGAAATGAGACAAAAGAAATCCGAAGGGCGACAGAGAATCCAGTATACAATTAGACCAATAATCACGAAATGAGTTAGAGGCTGGGTCTATAGCTCAGTTGTACAGCACCTGTCTGACAATGAGTTAGCAAAATGAATCCACCAATATAAATCTTGTGAATGCATACAGAATACACTTAAGGTAGTTAATGGTCAGAGTTGAGAAAGTTGATCCTTAGCTGACAAGTTGAGAAAACAAGTGGAAGGACAGCAGGACACCATGTGTACATTGAAAATCCCTGGATCAGTTCATTGGGCTGAAGTACAGAATCATTAGAGATCAGGGAAGACATTGCTGGTAGAAATTCCAGCTCAGGGTTCCCTTCCATTTGGGCATTACATTTCTTAGCAGATTTGCTGAGACAATAAACCTTCCAATACAAAATAATCTCTACACAGTGTATGTATTATTTCTCTAAGTGGCATAAATATGAGGAAAACCTAAACTACTAGAGGTTATTCTTAGCAACTTCCACATGCACATGATTGTTCATTTGAAAAACTATTCATAATCAAAAAAAATTATTGACATTTGGAAATCTCTCCCTGTAACCCCGGTTCTCCATCACACTACATTCTGCCCTCTTTTTTTCCTTTGCCATCACGTTTTAAATGGATATAACTGCTTCTTTGTTTTCTTGATCCAGGGATAAACAATTAGGTATTAATCATATAATTTGACGGAATTGCCATGAGTGTTAGTTAATGTTTGTGTTGTAAAGGTTATTCCCTGACTTCGTATTTTCTTCAAAACCTGTGTACAAATAAAATTGCATTTCTGTGGTAATTATTTGGTATCAGTTACAGTTACTTTTCTCCTTGTTGAGACACAATATCCAACACCCACAACTGTAAGAAGAGGCGTCTATCTGGGCTTACGGTTTGTAAAGGTTTCAGTAGCTGGCTCCAAGGCAGGGCAGCATAGCAGAGGAGGATGAGAAGGAGAAACAGCTCTTAGTGTGACAATGAGAGACCCAGAGAGAAAGCGTTCAAGGGAAGAGTGAAAGAGTTGGACATTTCCAGGCCACACCCCCAGTGACTCACTCCTCCAACCAGCCTTCACCTACTAACATCACATTTAGTTGTAAACTCATCAGTGCATCAATCCTCTGATGAGTATCTCGTCCCATAATCCAATGAACACCTGGAAGCCTCACCTATGAACACATGAAGCTTTGGGGAACATCTAGAAATAAACCACTATAGTATTTATCAGAAGGAACTCTTTCTGGATTCTTCTACTTGTCCTCCTTTTTCCCATCTCTTCGGACATTTTGCTCTATTACTATATGGACCCTGCAGGTTTATTTGGCCTAGATCAACAATAAAGAATTTCCAAAAGATAAAGAAAAATGTCTTTTTTGCCCTTTGATATTATTACCCATTACCAAAGCCCAGAAGAAAATGTCTTACTATGAGTTTTGCAATGTCCTCTTTCCTTCAAAAAGATCTGCTAGACTCTTTGGCATCAATTCACAAGTTTTCAAAAATCTATGAGTGCAAAGACTTATTTATGTTTAAAAGATTCTTGCCACAGTCCTGATTAATACACTAAATTTAAAACAAATGAGAGAACTGAATTTTAGCTTAAAAATTCTTGTTTCTTTTGTGTTGTAACAGCAAAATTTTAAGATAACAATAAAAGAACATCCTAGTTAATACTACATTTAGATCAAATTTCAAATGAACTGGTTATTTAAAATTCCCTAAGTAAATTCTATTGATTTTATATGCTATGCTGTATCCAGAATGTATGACTTATACAAAATGGTTGCATTAAGTGAAATAAAAATTTAATGTATGTCCTTTTTATTAATTGATGACTTATGCTAACCCATTGTTAATCTCTATTGTTTCAAAATTCATAAGGAATATGTATTTCATTAAATTGCTATTTTAAGGTCATTGTCAATTTAATATTAAATTGGAACTCTGGGTACTTGGATGAATTACAATTTAAAAAATTGCAGCTATTGGCCAATAAATCAAATATAAATTGATTTTCCTCCTTATGTAAGTACATATACTAGTTGAAAAATCTCTTTAATTGTAAATATATATATATATATATAATCTTATTTTGTCACCTTTCACTAAAATAAGTTTAATATTTCTTTTGACTTTATTATATTGAGATGAACTTGATGATCCATCTCTGATTCTCAGTTACAATCTTTCTATCTTGACAGTGTTTACACAATTGTGTATTTATCCTCTGCACCACTGAAAGTTAAACCTCACAGCTTTTTGCCTATTTTACTACTTTGAAAAGTAATCAATATGTGAGGTAGGGCCCCTGAGAAAGAGTTGGAATCTAACATTTGTAAGCATACATTAGCAGATACAAATGGACTTCCTGTATTAAACAACTTCCCTATTAACATCTTTAGTAGTTTTCTCCTAAGACACTGTCTTAGTTATTTTTCTCTTATTGCTGGGACAAAATACATAACACCAAATGTTACAGCAATAAAAGTTTATTTAGCTCAGAGTCTGCAGAGGTTTCAGTCCATAATCAACTGGTTCCAAGGCAGGATGGCATGGCAGAGGAGGCAGCCCAGAGGAGGAACCACGCATGGCAAGAAGAAGACAACAGTGAAAACGAGCAACAAAGATGAGATAAGACTCTTTCTGTCCCTTAGACTGTATCCAGGGTACTCACCCTAGAGTGGGTGTAACATTCACAGCTTCCTAGTTTGAACTATGCCAAATCAACAAGTGGACGAATTTAGAAATCACCTACCCTTAATCCCAGAATCACACACTGTAGATCCAGTTGCCTCTAAAAAAGTCCTGGGAGTGAAAGAAGCATTGGAGGGATATCTAGACATAAACCATAGCAGAAACCTTTGTGCTTAATCACTCCCCACCCCCACCTTTTTTTTTTTTTTTTTTTTTTTTTTTTTTT
>RJWM01050415.1:0-10810 GCA_004363535.1 Dasyprocta punctata
CTGTCATTGATTTCTAATTTCATTGCATGATGGTCTGATAATACATATGGGGCAATTCTGAATCTTTTGTGTTCATATAAATATGCTTTGAGGGCAGTAATGTGATCTGTTTTGCAGAAAGTACTATACGCTGCAGAAGAGAATGTGTATTTTGTTGTAGTAAGGTGTAATACCCTGTAGATATCTATTAAGTCCAAACATTCAAGGATGTGGTTCAGCTCTGATATTTCTTTATTGATTTTTGTTAGTTGATCTATCTCTTTGCAAAAGTGGGGTGTCACGATCCCCATTATGAGCTGGGCATGGTGGCACATGCCTGTAATCCCAGCACTCAGGAGGCTGAGGCAGCCTGAGGAAGCTGAGGATTGCTGCAAGTTCAAGGCCAGCCTGGGCTTCATAGTGAGTTCCAGGCCAGCCTAAATTACATGGCAACACCCCATCTCAGAAAAAAAAATCCCCCATTATGATTATGGCAGTATTAATTTGATGTTTTATGTTCAGCAGCAGTTGTTTTATGACAAGAGGTGCTCCTTTATTTGGTACACAAATATTAATAATTATATCTTCTTGTTAGATTGTTCTCTTAACTACTCCAGAGTGACTTTCTTTGTCTCTTCTAAACAATTTTACCTTGATGTTTACCAGGTCTGAAATTAAAATTCCTATCCCTCTTGTTATGGGGATCCTGGTGCACAAAATGTTGTTTTCTATTCTTTGATTTTTAGTCCATGAATATCTTTTTTAATTAGATGACTTTCTTGAATACCACAGGCTATTGGGTTCTATTTTTTTTTTATCTAATTTGCCAATCTGTATCTTTTAACTGAGGAGTTGAGGCCATTAACAGTGAGGGAGATTGCTGAGATGTGCTGATGATTTATGATCATTGTGCTCCTTCTCTCATGTGGCCCTTTTTCATTTCCTGCTATTTGTTGCTGTTGTTGTTCTTCTTCTTATTCTTCTTCTTGTTTATCCATTAACCTTGCTTGGTGCTTCCATTTCCTGTGGATTTTTAGTTTTATTTCATCATTCCTGTCTAGGCTATTCATAAGTATTTTCTGGAGTGTTAGTTTCACAGTCAAATATCTCTCATATCTTCTTGATTCGGCTTTGGTGGCTCATATGTGTCTAAGAATTTGTTCATCTCTTCTGTGTTTTCCATCTTATTAGAATACAGGTCCTCGAAGTAGGTATTGGTGATCTTCTGGATTTCTGCAGGATCTGTTGTAATTTTACCCTTTCATTCCTAATTGCATGAATCTGAGTCTTTCCTTTTTTTTTTTTTTTTTTTTTTTTTTTTTTTTTTTTTTTTTTTTTTTTTTTTTTTTTTTTTTTTTTTTTTTTTTTTTTTTTTTTTTTTTTTTTTTTTTTTTTTTTTCTTTTTTTGCTAGGGTTGGCTAAGGATATATCAATTTTATTTAATCTTTCCAAAATCCAACTCTTCAATTCATTCATTTTGTGTATCGTTTTCTTAGCCTCAATTACATTAATTTCTGCCCTGATCTTTATAATTTCCTCCCTTGTATGAGCTTTGGGATTGACTTTTTCTTCTCTTTCTAGAAGTTTGAGATTAAACATTAAGTTGTTCATTTGAGCTCTTTCTGTCTTCCTGACTTGGGCATTCATTGCTATAAATTTTTCTCTCATGCTTGCTTTCAATGCGTCCCATGAATTCCTGTATGTTGTACTGGCATTATCATTTAGTTGTAGATACTGTTTAATTTATTCTTTAATTTAATCTATGAAGCATGTGTTTTTCAGTGTGTTATTTAATTTCCATGTGTTTATGGAGTTTTTGTGGTTCCTTTTCACTATTGATCTCCAATTTTATTGCACGATAGTCAGATAACATGCATGGAAGAATTTCAATTCCTTTGCATTTACTTAAGCATGTTCTGTGGGGTAGTGCGTGGTCTATCTTGGAGAATGTGCCTTGGGCAACTGAGAAGAATGTGCCTTAGATTGGGCTTTTGTATGTCACTGAGTAGCTGTTGCACGGTCTTTTCTTGTTCTCTCATCTTGGGCTTCTCTTAGTACATCTTTGTAACTGACCACTTTCTTCTGAATTTCAGACACCCTGTCTTCACATTAGTCATTTCAGAAGTTTATTAATTCTATGCCCTTTTTTGTTTCAGGTATTTCTGTCTGATATCCTTTTGATGATGCTAACCCTTTGATGAATTTGTCATTCATGATTTGAACTGATTTAGTCAACTCTCCCAAATTTTCACTTATTTCCCCTCTATCCACTTTGGATAGTTTGAGTGATAGTTCAGTGAACTTTTGGTTCATTTCCTCTTGGAGCGCATCTATTTTCTTCATCTTTTCCATAAACTTTTCATAGAATCTGCTGCCTGGTATTTGATTTCTTCTCCAATTGTGTCCCCTTGATCTGCCTTAGGAGACTTAGAAGACTTTCAGGGTCTTCTGTTGTCTTGCTTTCCCATTTTCCTGTGTATGTACATCTATTTTTTTTATGGTCCCCAGGAAATCTGGATGTTGGCATATAGATAAAATCAGCTTGGGGCCAGGGATGTAACTCAGTGGCACAAGAACCTGCCTGGCAAGTGCAAGTTCCTGAGTTCAATTACTGGTACCAAAACAAAAAAGAAAAAAGAAAAAAGAAAGGAAAATCAGTTGCTATCCACTACAATGTTCCCTTCAGTATTGTTGTAAACTCAGTGGCATCAATGGCATCTGAATTGAATCAAATGTCAACTGGACATTGACAAACCCTAGGAACTGCTATGAACATTTCTTAAACAGAACTAAGAGGTCTATGATTTTAGTGAAGACTATTAGATCACCCATATATTAACCTATAAAACTCAGACAACTAGTTTCTGCTGGATGTAGGAAGCAGAGTCAGAACTCAAAACTACCACTAGACCAGTGGTGGTGAACCTTTTAGAGACCGAGTGCCCAAACTACAATCCAAATCTCATTTATTTATCACAAAGTGCCAACATTGTGCTGATGGGTACAGTTATTCAATGTTCAGCTGCTAGTGCGATGCTGAGGTGACTTTGCCTGCCAACAGAGAGGGCTCTGCATGCCTGTGGTAGCACGCATGCCTTAGGTTCACCACCACCGCACAAGACTACCTATCTTGTGCTTCAGGACCAACCTCTCTGGTGATTTCACCCTTCAAACTTGGCCTCCCACAACGTCACAGAGCCTGTGAAATTCTTGCTCTGATCCAGGGCCTCCCAAGGATTCCCAGGAGAACTCTATTTAGTAATCCCTCTTCCAAGCCTGCCTCCTACATTTTCTCTCACCTGGTCTCTGAGGCACAGTAACCCTTCCACCCTGAAGACAACTCTCCTCTTAAGTGTTGCTCTCTTCTTCAATCAGGTGGGTCTGTTGACTGTCATCTCTGTTGTGCTGAGACTCCAGAAGCATGCCCCAGAAACATCGACTGGGGGTGGGGCAGTTACATCAGTGGGTTTGGGCTGGTCTTTCCCGGCTGGGCACATACAGGCTTCTGGTGGTGGTGGTGCTGGCCAGGAGCAAGATACTCAGGCTGATCTGTCCCAGGTTGAGTCTTCCCTGGCTGGGTGCACACACTTCCCTGGCAGCATCAGTGGCTGTAGGTGGATCACTCAGGTGATATAGTCCTAGGCTGGGTCCTTCACCCTAACTTTAACCCTAACCCTAACCTGGTGGAACCTAAAACCTCACCCTAACTCAAACTTCAAAATAACACTAACCCTAACCATGACCCTACCCCTAACCATACATGAAACCTAGATCTAGTACTAGCCTTCACACCAGTCATACTCTTTACCCTATCCCTAAATAGAGCCCTAATCCTAATCCTAAATATACCCTTAACCCTAGTGGGACCCTAACCATAACCCTAGTCCTGGGCATTAGTTCCAGATGTAGCCATTTTTCTAACCCTAACCCTAACCCTAACCCTAACCCTAACTCTAGACCTAAAGCTAAACCTAAAACTAAACCTCCCTAAATCAAACCATGGTGATGTAGCAGAAGATGCCCCCCACCCACCCAACCAGTATACTTCAGTTCATTAGTTGCCCAAGTTATCATTCTGGTTCCAGTTCCTGTTACTTTTATCTCTTAGAAATGACTGGTCACTGTGATGCATAGCTGGTCACTATGATGCATATTGTAAGAACCAATACCCAATTGACAAGCCATTCTGCCTCTATACTTCCTGCTTATCCCACATAAGCCTTAGACCAACAGAAATCAGGGCCTGATACTTTGGAAATGATCCCAATCAATGATCCTGTTGATATAAATCTTCCTCTAAATCCTGGGTGTCATTTTGGTGTTTCTGCTTGCCACTGCATCTGGTGTGTGACCATGCTGACCTCTTTGATCACTAGTCGTGGCCCTCAGGGACAAATCAAGGACCTCTCCAGGTCCCAGTGGGAAGATGCATCCTTGAGATTTCTCAAGTTCCTTCAGAGGTCTGGAGGAGGATTCCTGGTCCCCTGCTTGAGCAGCTCACATTGGATCTCAAAGGGATGAGGGACACAGTCTGTCTGTCTGCCTGCCTGCCTGATTCCAGTAAGACCTCCAGGGGCACTCCAGTTAGTCTGTCAGTCCTGCTCAGCTCAAGCAGAAGAGGATTCTGATCAACTGTCATTAGTCACGACTACCCCCAAGGGAAGGGAGTTGAAACGCTACAATATCTGGTAAGAACTGACTACAAGAAAAAACTCCACAAATTTCTTGGAGCTGTTGACTTCTATAGAATCTGGATACTTGAGTTCACAAAATCAATGATGTTTACTCAGAATGTCAGCCCCTGAGAGCACCCAATGACCTACATGTGAAAATTCTTAGATCCAGTCACTAAGAGCTGCCTCCCACTTTGCCTCCATGCTCTAACAGCCACTGTGCTTCTGATAAAAGAATAACTGACATGCTCACCTTAGGCTGTGACCTAACTGTCCAGGTGACACATACTATACTGGACTCCTGAATAAATTCAGACCAGTATGGATGCTGAGTACACCCTGTTTACAGATTGAAGTATCTCTGTTAGGAACAAGGCTGACAGACTAGATATGCTGTGGTCACCTTAGACAAAGCTATTTTGGTCAAAGCTCTCCTGCTACTGCTTCCTACTTCTGTTTGGAAACCTGCCAACATTGACACCAACTCTGTACTCCTAAGCCCCTCCAGGGATTGGCTGAAACATCAACCCCATCCAGTACTTTATCCAGTACTCCAGAAAGATCAAAGCCACACTTGCCCCCACTGTTTGTTCTGCAACCTCAAGCCACAGCACTGGCACCTGTACCACTACACCCAGCTCACGCTTCAGCATCTGTGTCACTGACCCTGACCTCCACCCAGAATGACTTAGTGCACATTTGCACCTACTCAGACTGGCCAAAAATACAAAAGTTTGCAGGGTCCTGCTCAGAAAAATCATCCCCAGATATGGCCTACCCTTGGCTATTGGCACCAACAGTGCGCCTGCATTTGTAAGAGAGATAACTCAAAACTGGCAGAATGTAGGCCAAAAAGCTCTAAAAGGTTAAAGAAGTGAAACAAGACACTACAAGAACAGCTTTAACCAGTTCCATAAAGTTTAACTAAAAGACCAGCTACACCTGTAGACACTCCTGCACACACAGAGAGCCCAAGTGCACATTAACTACCTCTAAAAGTTTCAGAAATCCAGCTTCATTTAGATCCACCATTCCAGAGTTCTGGAGAATTTACCTGGACCAGACAGCTCACTCTGAAGAGACAACACACTCAAAACCCTGCTCTGGTCACTCTGGGTACTGACCAGTCGACGCATAGCTGAAACCTAAGGACACCATTCACATGATTGAATGCTCCATACCTCAATATATTATTCCTTTTGACGTTTTTAGGGGGCTTGCCACAGTCCTTGCTTCCCAGCTCCCCTGCTACCTGTGATTTTTGCCTTAAACTCTAGGGACAGTTGTCCCAAGAGAATAGAACAATCAATCAAACACTTGACCAAGATCTGATTAGCATCCAAGGCACACTGGACACTCTCCTAGATCAGATAAACTCCTTCACTACCTTGCATCACTATCTATGCCCAACAAAGATTTGCTAGGGAAACTAAAAGGGGGTTAAATGTAGCAGAAGATGCCCCCCAAAACCCAGTACACTTCAGTTTGTTAGCTACCCAGGCAATAGTTTCAGTTACAGCTCCTGTTACTTTTTGTCTCTTAGAAGAGTGTGATGCACAGCTGTCAATATGATGCATATTATAAGAACCAGTACCCAACTGACAAGCCATTCTGCCTCTGTACTTCCTGTTGCTTATTCCATATAAGCCCTAGACCACCAGAGATCAGGGCCTGAAATTTTGGGAATGATACCAATCAGTGCCATTGATGTAAATAAATCTACCTCCAAATCCTGGGTGTCATTTGGAATTTCTGCTTGCTGTTGCAGCAGATCCCTAACCCTAAACATAAACCTAACCCTAACCATGATGGAAATCTATCCCTAGCATAGCCCAACCCCTATCATAGGCACTAACCCTATCCCTAAACTTAAACCTAGCTTTAACCCTAAACCTACCAGAACCAAAACACTAACCTTCGTGGATCACTAATCCAAACTCTATAACAAGTACTGGCGCTATCCTTGATACTAGCACTAACCCTAAATATAACCTTAAACTTACTTAAACCATAACCTTGGTGAAAATCGGATGGTAACCCTAAACTTAACAATAGCCCTCATGTTAACCCTGGTAGAAGACGAACCTTAACCTTACTCTAGCCCTAAACCTAAACCTAAGCCTAAGCCTAACCCCAACCCTAAGCCTAAGCTTAAATCTAAGCATAAGCATAAGCATAAGCCTACCCCTGGTAGAAACTTAACCTATAAATAAAACACTAACGCTAATTCTACCCTTAATAGGAGCCTTATTGCTAAACATAGGCATACGCACAGTACCAGCCATAAAACTAACACTAATGCTGACCTTAACCAAACTCTGATGGAACACTAACCTAACTCTAACCAGTCTCTAAACCTAACCCCTATCCAAACCCAGATGGAACCCTACCTAGCCTTAGCCCTTGCTTAGCTCTAGCACTAACTTTAACATATCCTTAAACTTAACCTTAACACCAATACTCTAATCCTGTTGTTCTGCCTAATCCTAGCTCTAAACCTAACAATGAATCTCATAGAACCCTAAACATAAATCTAATTCTAAACCGTAAACTATTAATTAGCCCCAACCCTATCACTAAACTAAACCCTACCCTACTCATGGTGGAAACCTAGTCTGAGCCCTGACATTAACCACAGTCCTAATGCTCCTGGAAATCTAACTCTATCATTATTTATTTATTTATCTAGGTCTTTTTCAAACAGAATCTCACCCTAAAATCCAGGAGGGCATTGAACCCACTTTGTAGGCCAGGTTGGCCTTGAACTCACAGCAATGCTGATTACAAGCATGTGCCACCATGCACAGCCATTTTAGCCCTATCTTTAACAGTCACTCTAACACTAATCATAAACCTAAACCTGACAAAACCCTAAGCCTAGCCCTAACCCTAATCCTAAAGAAATTAATCCTAACAATAACCTTATCTAACACTAATTCTATTCTTTGGCGGGGGGCGGGGGGACTGTTTGTTTGTTTGCTTGTTTGGGTTTTGTTTGTTTTTGTCATTTTGAGACATGGTCTCACTATGCAGTTCAGGCTGGCCTGGAGCTCACTTTTTCATTCCAGGTTGGTCTCAAACTTGCAACAATCCTCCTGCCTCATCCTCCTGAGTGCTGGATTACAGGCATGCACCACCACACCCAACTGACTATATTTTTAAATTTCAACCAAGGGCAGTGACAGCAAACTTTTTAAAGACAAGTAATCAAACTGCAACTTAACACCACTTATTTATTGCGAAGTGCCAACACTGCAATTAATCCTCAATACTGAGGTTTTGGTTTTTTTAGAAAAAAACAACTTTATACTAACATGCTTTGTCTTAAAAGAAAAACATGCACGACATAGGTTTGCCACTACTGACCTAGGGGAAACCTAATCCTACCTTCACCCTAACCATAACCATAACTTTGTAGAACTCTAGCTGTAGACTTAGTAGTAACCCAAAACTTATCCCTTACCACAGTCCCATCTATAACTCTAAACCTAATCCTCATGGAACACCTTATTTACCATGAAACCTAAGCCTAAACATGGTTGAATCTTAGCAGCAGCCTCAGCGCTAGTCCAGTATTAACCACAACAATAACCTAACACGAAACCTGGGTGAAACTCCAACCCTAAAGCTAAAGCTAAATCCAAACCTAACCCTAACCCTAGTGGAAACCAAAATTTACCCCAGGCCTAGCCTAACCCTAAACCTAACCCTAACCTTAGCCACAATCATAAACCTAAACCTAAACCTAAACCTAAACCAACACTAAATGCTCACCTGGGTAAAATCTAAAATAGAACTCTAACTAAACATAACCATATCCCTGGTCCTAGCACGAGTCCTGTCTCTAGCCCTAATCTTAGCACTAAAAACTAGCCCTAACTAAAACAAAGTTCTAACCCTACCATAACATGGCCCAAACCCTAATCATAAGCCTAACCCTAAAGCTAAACTTAAAAAAAAGCCTAGGCCTAGCCCTAATCTAGCCATTAACCTAAACCTAACCCAATCCTTACCCCTCCCCTTCACACTATCCCTCAACCTAACCTTATACCTTGTTCTTACCCTTCCGTGGAACAATCTCTCATCCCACCATAGCCCTAAATCTATACATAAACCTATGCCCAAGTCTTACCCTAACCTAACTGGAGTCCTAGCCTATGCCCTATTCATAACTCAAACACTAACACTAATACTAACACTAACGCTAATACAAACCATAACCGTAACCTTAATCCAAACCCTGACCCTGGCATCCTCTAAACCCTATGCCTATTGCCAGCTTTTTTGCTAACCCTAGCCTCATCCCTAACCCTAACACTAGTCCTGCTGGAACCCTAGGCATTAAGCAAAGACCTATCATTAGCCATAAATCTAGCTCTATCCCTTAATCGGGTCCAACGCCTAATCCTAACAATAATCTTAACTCTATTCAAATAGGACACTTAGCCTTAGACCAAAACCTAGCCATGGCCCTAAAAGGAAACCTAAGCCTAAATCTCAAACTAACCTAAAACTGGCAGAACCATAACCGCAAACCTAAACCTAAATCTAAATCTAAACCTAAACCTAGCCCTAACTTTATACACATAACTCTGGAAAATATCCTACACCTGGTGAAAACCTCTACCTAAAGCTAACCCACCCCAAACCTTAGGCCAAGCCCAGGTCAGGCCTTGTGTAACCCTAGCCCTAGTCCTATCACTCTTTACCCTAGCACTAATCCTAAGTCTAAACCTAAACTGAAATCAAAGCATGGTTGATCCTATGACATATATCTAGATGTCTCATTTTCCCCCCATCCTCCTGTGCACACAGGTCAGGATTTCTAGAGGTGGCTGGATCATGAGTATGTGCTACTAGAATAAACAACTAGTTGATTTAGCAGAGTCCTGCCAGTGACTGGATAGATTTACTGGAGGCACAACACTTTCTGGGGGTATCAGAGGCAACAAACAGTAAGTTTGTAGCTCGGATGCAGTATACAGGGAAAGGGAGGCTCACTGCTGGTGCTTCCTGACTGCCCTACCAGGAGCTGTTTGTCCTCAGCCATGGTGCTCTGTCATGCTGCCCTGCCTTTGAGGAGGCTGACTATATACTGATACCTCTGAGACCTGTGTGCTAAAAGAAATCTTTCCTCCTTTCGTTTGTGAAGCTGGATATGTTGTCTCAGCAATCACAAAAACAAGGGAATGGAATCTTAGCAATAGCCCCACTCTCACCCTAAATATATCGCTAACCCTAATGCTGAAACTAGTCCTAATCCTAACCATGATGAAACCCTAAATTAACACCTAATCCTAACCCTAATGCTAACCATAGACATTAAAAACTAACCCTAAACCTAAACCTAACAATAAACCTAACCTGAACACTCTACTATCCTAGCACTCACCATAAATCTTGCATTACCCCTTATCCCTATCTATTTACCCTTATCCTAAAACTTACCTTAACCACACTGGAACCGTAAGCCCTAGTCCTACCATGCTAGTACTCTTGTTCCTACAAGCAGTCCTAAACCTATCACTAAACCTGACCTGAGACTTACCCCTAACCCTACAGGTAAAACTAATCAGAGGCATAACCCTGCTACAGCTCCACCCCAATCCTAGACCTAACCCTAATCCTAACACAATGCTAGGGTGAAAACTTAACCCTAATCCTAACTCTACCCATTCCCTGCAAATAAACTTAATCCTACCTGCCTTGGAACACTCCAGAAGAACATTAAACTAACCTTGACTCGAACTCTAAGCCTAAGCATAGCCTTAGACCCAGACCTAAGACTAACACCCAACATAACCCTAAACCTGGGGAACTCTAGTCCTACCCCAAGCACTAGTCCTGGCCATAGCTTTAACACTGAACCTAAACATAACCTAACACTAGCCCTTGCCCAAACCGTACTCTGTGCCTTAGCCCAAGCAAACAATGGAAGAAGTTTAATTCTAACACTGGTCCTAGCCCTAGCCCTACCCTAACAATAACCCTACTCCTCAATTTGATATAACCATGAACCTAAACCTAACTCTTAATGGCATCATCACCCTCACCCTAACAGCACCTTCACTCTCACCCTAAAACAACCCTAATGATAGCCATAAACAAAACCAAAACCAAAACCCTAACAAGAATCCTAACCTTAGCATGTGCCCTGT
>RJWM01050416.1:0-10755 GCA_004363535.1 Dasyprocta punctata
AACCCAGACTGATGTACCCTGCAAAACATTCTTTGAAAATTAAATGGAGAAATAAGATACTTTCATGACAAAGAACAATTGAAGAAATTCATGTCCATCAAACCAACCCTAGAAAGGGTACTGAAAAACATACTGGAAAGAGACAAAAACGACTACAATTACCAGAAAAACAGCAGAAAGAAACCACCAGGCAGGGCAAGCAATTAAACAAGGGGGAAAAGCAGGAAACCAACAACAGGAAAATAACATGACAAAGTTAAATCAGTACATATCAGTTATATCCATCAATGTAAATGGCCTCAATTCGTCAATTAAAAGAAATAGGTTGACAGAATGGATCAAGAAACAGGATCAAACAATATGCTGTATATAAGAAACACATCTGACTCAAAAGAAAACTCATAGACTAAAAGTCAAAGATTGGAAAACAATATTCCATGTGACAAGAACCCAGAAAAAGAAAGCAGGGGTAGCTATTCTGTTTGCAGACAATGTGAACTTCAAACCAAAAATGATCAAAAGAGATAAAGGAGGTCACTACATACTTGTTAGTGGAAAAATTTAAGAGGAAGAGCTAATAATCATAATTATCTATGCACCAAATACAGGAACACCTAACTATATAAGACAAATACTAATAGACATGAAAAACCAAATGCACAATAACACAATTCTAACAGGGGACCTTAAAGCCCATTGTCCGAAAGAAATAGATCAACTAGACAAAAAGTTGGCAAAGAAATAACAGAACTGAATCAAACCTGTGAACAAAGGAACTTAGTAGATATTTGCAGAGGGTTCCACCCAACAACATCAAAATGCACATTCTTCTCAGCTGCACATGGGACATTCTCTAAAATAGACCATATATTAGCCCATAGAACATGCTTAAGTGAAATGCAAAGGGATTGAAATTATCCCATGCATATTATCTGGCCATAGTGTGCTGAAATTGGAAATCAACAGCAAAAGAAACTGCAAAACCTACATAAATATATGGAAATTAACAACCTCCTGAACAACCAATGGGTTACAGATGAAATTAAAGAAGAAATTAAACAATACCTAAAATTCAATGAAAATGCAGATACAACATACTGAAACCTATGGGACTCAATGAAAGTGGTCCTAAGAGGGAAATATATCGCAATGAATTGTCACATCAGGAAAACAGAACGAGCACAAATAAAGAACCTGATGCTACACCTCATGCTTCTAGAAAAAGAAGATCAAGTCAAACCCAAAGCTCATAGAAGAGAGAAAATTATAAAGATCAGAGCAGAAATGAATGCAATTGAGACTAAGAAAACAATACAAAGAATTAATGAATCAAAGAGTTCATTCTTTGAAAGAATAAATAAAATTGATAAACCTCTAGCCAACCTTATCAAGAAAGAAAAAACTCAAATTCAAGCAATAAGGAATGAAAGGGGTGAAACTATTACAGATCCCATGGAAATTCAGAAGATCATGAATATCTGCTGTAAAAATCTTTACTCACATAGAATGGAAAACACAGAGGAAATAGGCAGATTCCTAGAAAAGTATGAATTACCAAGGATAAATCAAGAAGATATAGCAATTTTGAATAACCCAATATCAGCTACTGATATTGAAAAAAATGATTAAAAACTTACCCACAAAAAAAAAGCTCAAATCCTGATGGATTCGTACCTGAATTCTACAAGAAATTTAGAGAAGATTTAATGCCAATGCTCCTCAAACTCTTCAATGAAATTGAAAGGGAAGCAATTTTCCCTACCTAATTCCTGGAGGCAAGTTTTACTCTGATACCAAAACCAGGGAAAGATCCAGCCAAAAAGGAGAACTATAGGCCAATCTCCCTAATGAACATTGATGCAAAAATTCTCAATAAAATACTGGCAAATAGAATGCAACAAATCATCAAGAAGATTATACATCATGACCAAGTGGGACTTATCCCAGGAATGCAGGGATGGTTTAACATATGCAAGTCAATAAATGTAATACACCACATCAACAGAGCCAAAGACAAAAATCACATGATCATCTTAATAGATGCAGAAAAACCTTTTCATAAAGTCCAACACTTGCTTATGATAGAAACCCTACAGAAATTCATAATAGATGGTATCTACCTCAATCTGATGAAAGCCATCTATGACAAACCAACAGCCAACATTATACTAAATGGACAAAAACTGAAATCTTTTACTCTAAAATCAGGAACAAGACAAGGATGTCCACCATCACCACTTGTATTCAGTATAGTTCTGGAAACGTTAACCAGAGCAATTAGACAAGAGAGAAAAATGAAAGGAATAAGGATAGGAAAGGAAGAAGTTAAATTATCAGTATTTGCAGATGACAGGGTATTCTACATAGAAGACCCCAAAAACTCCATTGAAAGACTACTAGATAATAAGCAAATTCAGTAGTGTAGCTAGATACAAAGTCAACACTCAAAGATCAATATCATTACTCTTCACAAACAACAAACTCACTGAGAGAGAAATTATGGAAACAATACCTTCCACAACAGCATCCAAAAAAAAACCAAAACAAAACAAAACAAAAAACAAAACAAAAAAAAAATCAGAATACTTAGGGGTCAACCTAACAAAGAATGTAAAAGACCTATATGTTGAAAACTATAGGACTCTAAAAAAGGAGATTGAAGAGGATGTCAGAAAATCGAAAGATATCCATTGCTCTTGGTTAGGAAGAACCAACATTGTGAAAATGGCCATACTCACAAAACTGTTATACAGATTTAATGCAATCCTGATCAAAATACCATTAACATACCTTCCAGAGCTAGAGAAAACTTTCCTAAAATTCATCTGGAAACAGAAGAGACCTAGAATAGCAAAGGCAATCCCTGGCAACAAAGGAAAGACAGGAAGCATCACAATCCCTGATATAAAATTATACTACAAAGCTACAGTGATAAAATCAGCATGGTACTGGCAAAACAAACAAACAAACAAACAAAAAACAGACCTGAGGATCAATGGAACAAATTAGAAGATGCAGGCACAACTACAAAGACACTCGGCTACCTTATCTTTGGCATGAGGGTTAAACACGTTCACTGGAAGAAAGATAGCCTTTTTACTAAACGGTGTTGAAAAAATTTGCTTTCCACATGCTGAAGACTGAAACTAGACCCATGTCTATCGCCATGCACTAAACTAAAGTCAAAATGGATCAAACATCTAAATATTAAAATAGAAATACTAAATCTACTGGAAGACAAAGTAGGTAGAAATCTTGAAGACATAGGGGCAGCAGAGAGCTCATGAACAAAATGCAAACCACGTGGGAAGTACTTCAAAGAATCAACAGCTGGGATCTCATCTTATTAAAATGTTTTTGCACTTCAAAAGAAATCACCAACAAAGTGAAAAGAAAACCCACAGAACGGGAAAGAATTTTAGCCAACTTTCCTTCAGAGAAAGGACTTCTCTGTAGAACATATAAAGAATTGAAAAACATCATGACCCCAAATTCAAAGACCCAAACCA
The DNA here is from genome assembly GCA_004363535.1 of Dasyprocta punctata. Lineage (NCBI taxonomy): Eukaryota > Metazoa > Chordata > Mammalia > Rodentia > Dasyproctidae > Dasyprocta > Dasyprocta punctata. The sequence continues at coordinate 3,510 of RJWM01050416.1, forward strand.
AAAATGGGCATCCTAGATGAACACGCACTTCTCAGGTGAAGAAATACAAATGGCAAATAAATACATGAAGAGATGTTCAACATCACTGGTCATTCAAAATGCAAATTAAAACATTGAGATTCCATCTCATTCCAGAAAGAATGGCTGCCATCAAGAAATCAACCAATAACAAATGTTGGTGGGCTTGTGTGTTGGGGGGAGACTTTTCCACTGTTGATGGGAGTGTAGACTGGTGCAACCATTTTCAAATAGTGTGGAGATTCCTCAAAAAACTAGTTTTGGAAGTCTCATTCAATCCAGCTATTCTCCTTCTGGGTATTTTCCTAGAAAAATTGAAAATGTCATGCCACAGCAATATATGTGCACCTGTGTTTATAGCAGCACAATTTGTAATAGCTAAATATTGGAAACAACCAAAATGCCCATCAACCACAGAGTGGATAAAAAAGATGTGGCATTTTTATACAATGGAATATTACTCAGCTATAAAATGGATAATCTGGAGGCTTTTATAGGTAAATGGAGGCAACTTGAAATCATACTCATAAGTGAAATAAATCAAACTGATGCTTATAAATATATTGTCTCCCTAGTTTAAAAAATAATAAAAATGAGAAACTGAAAGAGTAATAAGGTCCGAAATGTACAATACATATTGTAATAATGACAGGTAAAGAAAGTGCTCAAAAGGAAAGAACACCTGGGATAGGGGAAAGGAGAAAAGGAAGAAAGGAAAAGATTATATGTATGTAGGTATACATATATACATGTATGTATGTATATGTATACAAGGTAGATAACCATACTACTAATCTCTGTTAGATCATCAAAAAGAACAGTTTGTGCTGTCATTGTTTGGTCATTTTTTATGCCTAGATCTTGTAACCTGAACATCTACTTCTAAGATAACAATATGCAATATATTAACTAGTGTTAGTTTCCTACTATTTTTTTGAAATTTTGTATCATTTTTATCCTTTTTTCTGTTTTGCTTTTTAAGTTTGGGTTACTTTACATCTTCTCTGAATTTTCACTTTTTTTTTTGTTTTGCTTTTTAAAATAAAAAAAATTAAAAAAAGAAAGTATCTCCTGTCGCTTAAATATTCTTTGTTAATTATAGGAATGGACAGTTTATGTTAAGCACTTAGCTTAAACAATTCATTTATAGTAGCACTGTATCCCTTGTGGCATCCAAAGTTTTTTGTATTTTTGTAAGCAGTTCATACACAGTATATTTTTGTATTACTTTCATTAACGTATTACTTGCCGTTAAAACTTGGAATCTGTTATTGATCAATTGATAATTAAATATCATTAAATTAGTCAATGGATCAACAATATTGTTGAGTAGTCCTAAAAATGGCCAGATTGTAGTACCACTTTTATTCAAATTGTAATGCTTTCATAATGTATATATCTTTTCCCAAGTCTGTTTCACTAGTTTGATGGATTTGTTCCCTAAAGTCAGGTGCTCTGTGACACTGAGAGAGTTCTTATGATAGAGAATGTTATTTGTGTGTGGCATGAAATCAAGAATACACCTATGGCTGGGTGTGATGGCACACACTTGTAATCATAGAGGAGGCTGAGGCAGGAGGATCACTGTGAGTTTGAGGCCAGCCTGAGCTACATAACAAGACCCTGTCTCTAAATAAGGAAATAAATACATTTAAAAAAAAAGAATACACCTATGAAGTTAATCCATATGCTTTGAAATTCCTAAGCGTTCTTCTTTTAATTAAGAAACCATTCCTTGAATTTAAAATTTTACATAGTATACATGCTTACACATGGCATATTATTTTGGATTTTGCTGATATATATCAAACACCTTTAAAGTCATGGTCAAGAGATTGGTGAAGGAAAGTGTAGCAACTGGTAATTTAAATCCTATTGAATACTTCCTGTTTAAATAGATAGTCTATATTAAACACTAAACTGAAAGTAATAAAGGCCTCATGCCACTATATAAAGTTGGATTTGTTTTTTTTTTTGAAAAAAGGTCTTGTTGTGTAGTTTAGGTTGGCCTTAAACTTACTATGTAGCCCAGGCTGGCCTGGAATGCATGACAAGTCTTCTGCCTGAGCCTTTCAAGTTTTGGAATTATAGATATGTGCCATCACACCCAGCAGATTTCTCAAATCTTGAGAAAAATTTGTTCATCCAGGTACCGGAGTTATTTAGACCTTCAAAGAAACATGATTAGAAAAGAATCTCCCCCACAACGTATCATAAGTAAAATGTTATGAGTACAACACAAAAAATTGTGTTGAAAACTGCAAGAGAAAAATACCAAATCACTTATAAAGGCACACCTATAAGGCAAACCCATTTGAATAATAGAACATTTTTCGGCAAAAACTATAAAGACCAAGAAGGGATGGAACAATGTATTTCAAGGTCTGAATAAAAATAATAGCCAATATAGATTGGTTTGTTCAACAAAATTATCCTTCAGAACTGAAGGAAAAATAAGTCTCTTTCAAAATAAGCACAAGCTAAAAGAATTCATGACCATTAAGTCAGCACTTAGGATATACCTAAAGAACACTACACACAAATTAAGAGCATACTAACATGGGTGTAGGAACGTGGGTCTGTAGATAGAAAAACACTGAATAGGGGCCTCTGGCTAATCCTGACTAAAGAAATGAAAACTTTACTAGATAAATTCCTCTGGGAAATAGGTCAAGGATAGGGGGAGAGAGGGGAAATAAAAAGATAAATAAGGGCACCAAATGGCCTTGGAACTTGCACCAAGAGATCAGAGAAAGAAAGAACTGGCAGGCAGAATACAGAGAAAGTACACAAAACCAAGCTGAAGTAGCTGTCCCTCTCCACCTCCAGTACAATACAGGGGATACATAAGGGAGAGGGTGCTGACTAACGTTGGGAAAAGCTGTTATACGAATGTATACTCGCACCAATAAACTAACACAGAAACATATAAAGATATGTATATTCATTCTAGGGTCACTATATTCATTATATATTAGAGTACAATAGATATCCACACACAACCCCTTAGTATAACCTAACCATGAATAAGGCACCCCTTTGCCAATTAGCTGCCCATCCCAAAGATAAGGCCCCAACGAGTAGGTCAAAGACAAAACAGACAAGACAGAAAGAAGCTGCACAGAGACCACTGGAAGAGATGACATAGGCAGAGGTACCTGAAAGCCTTCTGTGTTATGGCAAATTCTAGGTAGGGTAAGGGTCTCTGACCCCCTATAGAAGCAGCTGAGAACAAAGGACCCATAGATAACCACCTTTCTGGTTCCCCCTGCTCCAGTTCCTATTGGAGCATCGATCTATCTTCTCCTTTTTACCCCTCTCCAATAAAAATTTTCTTTTTTAAAAACCTGTGTATCTTTAACGCTTTACTGGTGTTAAAATTTATGATCCCGCTGAGTTGCTCACTGCAGTAGAACTGGGTGCTTGCCCCACCCAGGGGTGTGACATGAGTATTAGTAAAGTATCAGAAAACACAAAACTAGGAATGATAGGAATTAGTGGGCATTTTTCAGTACTAATCCTCTTAACTCTTCAGTTAACACACAGATTGGCAAACCAAAATGAAAAACTAGACCAGGAGGTTTCAGGATAGTCAAACAGGGAGTCACAGCCACAGTGAATGTTTCTGATTTGATGTTAAGGAAAAGTAGTTACCCTGAAGTGAAGACCAAAATAACAAAACCAAAACAAACAAACAAACAAAAAGAGTCTGATATGGGAGGATAAGTGGACTATGATCCAGCAGGACTAATGTCCAGTGTTTAGGTGAAGGGAGAGGATCATGGTACCCCACCCACGGCAGACCCAGCATGAATACCATCTTGGGAAAGGACCGGCCTGAGAAAGGAAGCCACATGGCCCTGCAGTGCAAGCCTGATCGTTGAACAGATCCACAGTCACGCTAGCCTCTCCACCAGGTGTGAAGAGAGCCATTTCCAACCCAGAGATTCAAAGAAGCCACAAACATAACAGATTAAAATTTAATTGCCATGCACCTTCACACTCACCTTCAGGACCAGCTAGTGGCACTTCAGTGCTGGTAGCCAGCAGTGAGAATGAGGAGAGAGAAAGTTTCCCAAAGACAGACAATGGTAATAATAAACTGCTTCCTCCCACATACAGTGGGAGTGCTGTAGCTAGAACATTCAGCACCCTACCCAGGACTGTCAGAAGGCTCCCACAGGGCAGAGGGCATCCCAGAAATGAAAGAAGGAAGGGAAAATAGTTTCTGTAACAATTATGTGGAACAAAATCAGAGTGAGCCAGGACCCAGTTGATCTTTGAGGCAGAGCACTTTCATGTTGTACCCATGGACAGGGCTGAAACAGACACTTGCAGTGATCAGTACCAGGCTAGCAGCTTTTTGGTCATGTGATAGGCAAGGAAAACTATGGAGGAAAGACACAAAGAAGCCCATGATATTTACCTTCTGAAACAATCAAAGTAATTGGATTGATGGAGGTCTGTCATGGGGTACACCTGGAGTTTGAAACCAAGGCAGGAGCTAGTAGGCAGCAACAATCAGTCCTCAAGGCTTTGGACAGGCAATTGTCTGGCCCAGAGAAAAACTTCTGTGGCTAATTGAAGCAAGACAGTGATACCAGTGTAGAGAGAGCTGTGTAGAAGTTCTGAGTCAGTGCTATAACAACAGTGTGGAGGTTTTTATTCTTTTTTTTTATTTAAGAGCAAATAGATACAGAAGATAGAAACAAAAATCAAAAAAGACAAACAACAACAACAGATCTGATACGATAACATTGTAGGTTTACACACTGAGGTGGTTGAAGTTTGACAGTAGTTACAATATTGCATATCATTACCTTCCTAGGGGTTGGGGATATTAACAGATATAGACATGTAAGATTTATCAATTCAGGTATATTAACTTTTCTTTTTCAATAGCTATTGTATTTAGCAATACGGTTTTTTAAAACTGTCTTATTTATGCATATTTAAATATTTATATCTTTTTCCTTTTCTCTTCCTTCCTTCCTTTCCCCTTAGAATACCTCTTGTTATCATTGAAATAACTACTCATAACATCAGGTCTAATATAACCAAGCATAATAGTTCAGAGTGAAACCAATAAAGCGTAAAAGAATGGTCATATATAAGAGAAACAAAAAACTAAAGAGATCAGCAAACAACAACAACATATCCGATACTGTAAAATTATAGGTTTAGGAATTTAGATGGTTGGAATTTTACAGTGGTTGCAACATTGTATATTGTTACTATTAAGGGGGTTGTTCAGATTGGCAGGTAAAGACATGTAGCATTGATCTGGTCTTATGAATATCAACTGTTCTCTCTTGCCAGTTAATGCATTTAGTAGTATAGACTTTTAAACGATCTTATGAATACCCTCGTATAAAACTATGTCTTTTTTCCATAGCTTCCTTCCTCGGGTCCGCTTGTAATACCTCTTATTGTCTTCAAACTAAATGCCCTTACCAATTGGCCAAGTATAGTCGAACGAAATAGTATAGTATTGAATAAGACAAATTACAAATTAGGTAATGGAGGCAATACATAGTAATGCAATGTTGATTTCTATAATGTCTCTTATTAGCTTCAATGCAGTTGCCTATATCATCTGCCGTAACACAAACACACCAAGATAAGTTAAAATCCCTCAGAACAGAACAGCGAAAGTAATACCTGGTTTTGAAGCTAGGTGATCACATATCATTGTAGGCTACCCTTATAAACTTTGTTATCTTTAAGATAGCTGTCTTTGTCATCATGTATGAAAAAAATTAGGCCAGTCGAGGTAGAATAGGATTAAACTAAACAGCTCGTTGAAAACAATACTGGACTTAAATCCCGTTAATGGATTATTCATTTGTCTGCCCTGCTCGGTGGTATCTCTCTGTCACTTTTTCTGGAGCAATGGACTTCTTTATCTCTCTCTAGAATGTCCTTCAGTATTCTCTGTAGGGTTGGCTCGGTTGTCATAAATTCCTTTCGTTGTTCTTTGTCATGGAAGTATCTTGTTTCTCCATTGATTTTAAAAGAGAATTTTGCAGGGTACATTAATCTGGGTTGGAAGTTATTTTCCTTCAGGGCTTGAAATATTTCACTCCAAGCTCTTCTTGACCTGATGATTTGTGTTGAGAAGTCTGTCGTGATTCTGATGGGCCTTCCTTTGTAGGTAATCTGTCTCTTTTCTCTAATAGCTTTTAATATTATGTTTTTGTGTTGAAATTCTGGAATCTTGATTATTATATGTCTGGGTGTAGGCCTGTTTTGGTCAAGTTTAGCTGAAGTTCTATATGCTTCAGTTATCTGAAAGTCTCTTCCTGTTCCCATGCTTGGGAAGTTTGCTGAAATTATTTCTGTAAATAGTCTTTTAATTTGATTTGTATTGACCCCTGCTTTTTCACTCACACCTTTTATTCGTAAGTTATGTTTCCTTGGGTTGTCTTGCAGCTGTTGCACTGCCACTTCCAGATTTCTAATTATCTTGAGAAAGTTTCTCCTTTCTCTCTCCCAGGCTGCCATTCTTTCCTCCAGATATGAAAGTCTATCCTTAGTTTTCTTCAAGTGGTTCTGCCAACTTTTATTGGAGTCTTTGATATCCTGGTAGTCTCTCTGAATCTGATTAATGCATTCTAAGTCTTTATTTGTTTCATTCTCAATTTCCTTTGATTTTCCATCCTCCACCTTTCCTGCTATGTCTCCTTTAGAGGCGCTTAGCGATTCCCCTATTATGTATTTCATTTCAATTCTCAGTTGGGCTAACAGTGCCGCTTTAATTTCTTTCATAGCTTCATGGAGTTGTCTCCCCACTTCAGTTGTCATCTTCTCTGAGAGTTTAATTTTTGGACTCCTGACCATTTCTGCGTTAGCATCCCCTGAATTAGTTCTGCTTGTATCGGAGTCCAGAGAGCACACTCTACCTTTCCGTCTTGGCAGTTTCCTGGGCTCTGCTGAGAGCCCGTGTTGGCCCACTGTGTTTCCCCAGCCCACCTCCGCTCTGCGGATGTCTGGTACAGTGCACGAGGATAGGGCCTCTCCGTGGGAACCTGTACCAGGTCGTCCACCAGACTTCCCATATCACCCCCAGGATGCCCACGCAGGTTCTGCCATGACCTTCCAGGAACCACGCCTAAATAGGGGGAGTTCCCGTCCCAAGGGGGAGGCCTGTCCCTTTCCCCCCCTCGGGGGGGGGGGGGGCTGGAGGCCACCAGGTTCACTCACTCGCCTGCTCGCAACTACCTTGCTC
>RJWM01050417.1:0-10766 GCA_004363535.1 Dasyprocta punctata
AGATAGTTACCCCCTTTTTCTGGGTTCCTGTCACATGGAATATTGTTTTCCATCCTTTGACTTTCAGTCTATGAGTTTCTTTTCAAGTTAAATGTGTTTCTTGTATACAGCATATTGTTGGATTCTTATTTTTGATCCATTCTGCCAATCTATTTCTTTTAATTGGTGAACTGAGGCCATTTACATTGATGGTTATAACTGATATGTACTGGCTTAACTTTATCATATTATTTCCCTGTTGTTGGTCTGCTTTTTCCCTTTGTTTAATTGCTTGCCCTACCTGGTGGTTTCTTTTGTTGTTTTTCTGGGAATTGTGGTCATTTTTGTCTCTCTCTACTATGTCTTTCAGTATTTTTTCTAGAGTTGATTTAGTGGACATGAATTTCTGCTGTTATTCTTTGTCATGGAAGTATCTTATTTCTTCATTAATTTTGAAAGAAAGTTTTGCAGGGTACATCAATCTGGGTTGAAAGTTGTTTTCTTCCAGGGCTTGACACACTTCACTCCAAGCTCATGTTGACTTGAGGGTTTGTGCTGAGAAGTCTGCCGTGATTCTAAAGGGCTTTCTTTGATAGGTAAGCTGTTTCCTTTCTCTAACAGCTTTTAGTGTTCTGTCTATATGCTGAATTTCTGGGACTTTATTATTGTATGTCTGGGTGTAAATTTGTTTTGGTTATGACTGTTTGGAATGTATGTGCTTCACTTATCTGTATATCAGTTTCTTTTCCCATGTTTGGGAAATTGTCTTCTATTTCTTCTGCAAATAGTTTGTTTTTTCTTTTTTTTTTTTTTTTTTTTTTTTTTTTTTTTTTTTTTTTTTTTTTTTTTTTTTTTTTTTTTTTTTTTTTTTTTTTTTTTTTTTTTTTTTTTTTTTTTTTTTTTTTTTTTTTTTTTTTTTTTTTTTTTTTTTTTTTTTTTTTTTTTTTTTTTTTTTTTTTTTTTTTTTTTTTTTTTTTTTTTTTTTTGTCATCTGCGTTGACTCCTGCATTCTTTTTGAGGCCTATCAGTCTTATATCGCTTATTTTTGCATCATCTTGAAGCTTGAATTGTCATTTCATGCTCCCTTGCTATTTTTAAAAATTCTTTCTTTTAATGATTGCTGTATGCGATCCTGTCTTCAAGGTCCTGAAGTCTATCCTCAGCTTCATTCAAATGGTTTTGCCAGCTTTCAATGGAATTTTTTTACTTCCTGGATATCTCTTTGAATTTGTTTCATGCATGCTATTTCTTTCCTGTGTTTTTTATTCAAAGTTTCCATCATTTTTCCATGGTTCTTTACTTTTTTTTATCTATGTCTTCTTTAGATATGTTGAGCAACTGCTTTATTAAGGTTGTCATTTCTTTCTTTACCTAAGAGATTATTTCTAATCTGATTTCCTCTATAGTCTAATGGATTTGCTTCCTTATTTCACTTGCTATCCTTTCAGGAATTTTGGGTGTATGACTTCTAATGTCCTCTGTGTCAATGTCTCCTCTACTTGTTTCTGATGGACTGGATGTCTGAGATTGCATTTTGCTTTTTTGTTTTGTCATTTCACCTCGTGTTAAATTTTCGATCCCACTAGTCTCAGATGTCCATTGTGTGGATCTTAGGATCTCACTGAATGACTAAGGGTGAGGCCAGTCACCTGAATTCCCCCTGCAGGGCCTGTTGGGTGAGTCCTATATTTTTCCAAGGCTGACAAGCCTCAGAGTATTTATGTAAGCCAACTCTTAGCTCCTATTGCTACTGTGGCTTCAGGCTGTTCCAGGCCACCAGATCTACCTGGCTATACTGTATGCCCCCGCTGTGTCACTGTGGGTCTTGTGGGCCCTTTCAAGTTCCTCCATATTGGAGGAGGCCTTGTTGGCCATCTCCTCAACCTCCCCAGTTTTCTCTGTATGGAAAAAGGACTCACCCACACTCTTGATGGGCTTTCCAAGGCTCTACAGCTGGAGGGGAGGGTTTACTGCTACTCCTGTTTACCCAATGAGGTCCTCTACTTGAGGGGGAAACTCACCACAGTGTTGCAAGCACACTGAGGTCCTCTGTGTAGGTGAAGGGTTGCTGAGGCTCCCACCAGCCCACCAGGGTTATGCAGGTGTGGAAGGGGCTGCTGATGATCCATGGGCTTCTGAGGTCTTTTGGGTGGGAGTGAGGGGCAACCAATTATCTTGCTGGTTGCTGAGGTCTCCAGGGTGGAGGAAAGATGATTGATGATCCCTCTGGCTGCCAAGGTCTCTCAATGCTTTTTCTTAAATGCTTTTTGTTCTTTAATTTTTAATGACAAAATATAACCCTATAAATATATAACATGCAATGGAATGATTGGATCAATATACACTTCACAGAAACATTAAATCAAGTTAATTGACATATGCTTCCCTGTATGAACTTTGTCTTTTGTGGTGAGAATAGTCTATTTTTAAACAATTTTGAAGCAGATTATTCACTTTTAGTAATTAACCTAAAAAGCATATTATTTTTCACTGTTTAAATTCATTTAAGCTCCCATGAACAGAGTACAAGATTAACTTGAAGTTTCAAGAGTTTAGTTTTTTTCCATGTGACAATTGACTATTAACATCTACTATTTTGCAAAATAGCTGTTTATGGAAATATTTACTAGTCTAAATTGCATTATATTTATTTATCATTGAGTTCTTTGAAACCTTTAGGCATTTAAGATAGTAATTGCTCATTAGATATGTGGTTTACATGTATTTTCAAACAAGCAGTGGGTTTCTCATCCTTGCATTGTTTCCTTTGCTTTGGAGAATCTATATTTTGACATAATCCCATTTTTGTGGTCTTGCTATTGCAGCCCATGGTTTTGGCACCCTATTCCAAAAATTATTCTCTTAAAAATTTTTCTGAAGCATTGTATATTTATTTTCTTCTAGTATCTTTAAACTTTCAAATGTTGACAGTTTATTTAGTCCTTCTTCTATTTGGACCTGATTCTTATGTATGATCTGAAATAAGAGTGCAATCTTATTCCGTGTGTGGAGTTCCACTTTTCACAACACAACTTATAAAAGATGTAGTCCTTTCACTATTTTTTCCTTATCACCTGTGTCAAAAATCAATAAACAGTGAAGACTGGGATTTATTTTTGGGCCTCCTGTGCTGTTTAAGCAATTGATGTACCTGTTTTCATACAGGTGCAAAAGCATTTTAATTAATCTGTATTATCTTTTTAAATCACTGAAGCACTGAATTTTGTTGAATTTGTATCCTTTCTGGTTTCATACAAACCTTATATTTTTCTATCTGAAAAGTCTTTGCTCAAATCATACAGAGCCTTTAGATGACATTGTATATTCTGAATATTATGATAATAGTAAGGTTTTCAATTATTCATAGATAATCTCAACATTTCTTAACATGGTAGTGGAAGTCCTAACCACCATAATTAGATAAAATAATAAAATTAGAGCCATCCATGTAGATAAAAACAACATTAAACTGTGCTGATGATATTGTTTTATATATAGAAAACCCTAAAGACTCCTCCAAGAAACTTTACATCTGACAACATGCTAAGGGCATTTGCATATTGCAAATATAAAAAGCAAAATTAATAGTGATTCTGCACAGTATGAACAAGCAACAGAAAATAAAGAAAATCCTTGGACCAGTCACTTTTCCATCCCTAGAACAACATACATGACAAGTGGAAATTAGTGAAAGCAAAGTTTATTTGGGCTTACAGTTTTACAATCCATGCAGTCAACTGGTTCCAACACAGAAATGGTGTGGTAAAAGGGCCAGGTGTGGTAAAAGGGCCAGGTGGAGAGAAGATGCTCAAACTATGGCAATCAGAGAAAGCAAGGAGATGAAGAAAACAATGCATCATTCCAGGGCACATTTCTAGTTACAATCCTACAGCAGAGTTCCACCTGCTGCAACACATTCACCTGTAAACCCCTCGATAGACTAATCCACTGATAAGCATAGCACCCACATGAACCAATCATCTTCAAAAAGTCTTACCTCTTGAAAATTTTTGGAGGACATTTTAGATTGAAAACATAGCAATTCTTTTTGTAATAGTCTCTAAAAGAGACCCAAATGCATGACAATGCCTCCCACAAATCCAACTGGAAATCTAAGAGCCCACCATAATGACTCATGCCAGTCTACTTAGGGTTCTGTGCCAGGAAGGCCAGAGGTCAATGGTGGAACTAGAAAGTCTATGCCAGCGGGGTGAAGGAGCTGTGCAGTGGGTTGAGGGTTCTACACAGAGCCGAGAAGTCATGCTCAGAAGAAGAAGCAGGGCTGCCCTGAAGAGCACCACAGCCATCCTCAGTGGCAACAAGGTCCCGTGCTCCTCCGACGAAGAGAACAGTTGAGCACAGGTCAGGAAGCCCAGTGTGACAAGCTTCTCCAGCACACAGCTTCCCCTCCAGAGCCAGGAAGCGATGCACAACGTGAGCAGCAAGGCTCCCAAAACGTGAACCACAGCCACTCTCATTGATTAGGTCCTGAGCTCTTCCAATGATAATGGCCAAATCCATTTTGGGGAAGCCAGCATGACAAGCACCTCCAGGAGAACCAGCAGCTCAAAACAGCAACTCTTTTTTTTTTTTAAGCGGAATAAAAAAAAGACACATATAACAAAGACAAAAAACAAAACAGACAAACAAACGACTAGAGTAAATGCACAACAGTAACATCACAGGTTTACAAAACAGGATGATAGAAACTCCACAATGGTTGCAATACTGCATATCGCTATCTTTAAAATGGTTGTTTATATTAACAGATATAGACATGTAAAATTGATCTAATCACGAGTGTTAATTGTTCTTTCTCAATAATGAATACATTCAGCAGTGTGTTCGTTTTAATTATCTTACATTTACATATATACAGATTTATATCTTTTTCTTTTCCCTTCCCTCTTTCCCCCTTTTTCCTTCCCAGTTACTTTTGCTCTTCAAGATTCGAAACAGCAACTCTTAAAAGAACCCACAACGCCTTTCTCTTCTCCACGTCTCTATTTATGATGGCAACTTTATTCAGGTGGAGCATCTTTACTCAACACCTGTTGAATTAACTCAGCTGGTGCTAAGTTGACCACCAGTTTTTAATCCATAAAAGTTTTATTTTAAAGTTACAAGATAAAGTCTTCCTTTAGAATGGATCTAGGTAGTAAATCAAAATATCTTAGTTCAGAGAAAACAATGCATACTTGAAATTACCTTAGTATTTCTTCTGAAAAGGTCTACTAATTTTATGAGTCATTAAATAAAAGCACTAAATACACTCACAAGAGAATTTCCCATTGCACTGCAGAGTAAAACTTCTCTGATGGCTGGAGCTGAGTTGCTCATCTGGGTCCACAAAACTCCTCACTCAGAGACCTCACTGGCTGCCTAGGACCCTGCTCACCCATCTGATTCTCCATCCCTCAAATACAGATCCACTTACCTACTGGGTTGTATGAGTGGTTTGGTGCACCTGAGCATAGCTGATGTGATTTGAAGCTAAGGCACCATTAGTCCATCTCTCAGTAGGTGTCTAACTTTAGTGTCTGTACACAGGTGACAAGATCCCTCACAGGTGGACAGTTCCCAATGGAACATTGCATCTCTCTCTTAAATGTATTCCCCACTTGACCATAGCCATCTGGGGAGAGTTGTGCTCAGAACTTTTCTCCAAATCTCCCTGACATATAAATGTAAGGAATGATGGATCATAATCATGCAGAAAATAAGTTAAATATTTGGGGAGTACAGTAGCCTAGTTTTCAAACCTGAGAAAACACCTTAACCATGAATTCAAATGAATTTTTTTATGGAAAAAAGGTAAAAAAACCATAACAAAATAATAGAATAACAATAGTTAACACATTACATGTTGTTATCTTTAGTTGCTCAAAGTATACTACAAAGCTAATGAGATAAAATTAGCAAGGTATTGGCAAAACAACAACAGCAACAACAACAAAAAAATACTAACCACAGACTTGAGGACCAGTGGAACAGATTAGAAGATATAGACACAACACACTCAGACACCTTATCTTTTACAAAGGGGCCAAACACTTTCACTGGAAGAAAGATAGCATCTTTAATAAATGGTGCTGGAAAAACTGGCTGTCTACATGCTGAAGACTAAAACTAGACCCATGTCTATCAAATGAATTCTACATGAAACACAGAGAAAGGAAGTGAGGCCTAGCTCATTTCAGTGAAATTACTGAAGAATTGAACAAAAACAGCAATATAGGAAATTCAGCAAAATGAGATACATTACAGGAGATGAAATGGATAAAGTAAAATCAAATCAAAATAAATGCAAGCAATACATAATATTTGCAAAGTTTAAAATATTTTTTCATATATTTTATGAAATATTTACATATTTTTTCAAATATTTCATGAAAACATTTTTGTCATGAGACTATATTTTTAGAGATACAAAATGAGTGCATTAAGCACCAATATAAAGAAATTAAAGATGTATAAATACACATAAAAAAGATTTCTAGACTATATGCATGATTCTATTAAAATATGAATATACAAAAAGAATGAAAACACTTATATACATGAGAAAATCCCCAGAACCAGTCTTTCCTCTTTCTTAATTTTTAAAAAATTGTGCAATTTTAGGAAAAATTTATAATGAAATAATTAGAGAATAACAATAGTTGTTACACTTTGTATCATCTACAAAAGAGCTACTCAGAGCATAAGATGGAACAAAAATGAGTTGGTAGTGTTTTTAAATTACTGCTTCAATATTATTGCCTATTAAAGAGTTATTCAAGATTTTTAAATTTTCTCTGTTGAGTTTTGGTAATTCATATATATCTAATGATATCTCCATTTCTTCTGTGTCATGATAATTTTTCAAAAGCTAAACATTCACTTTATATTTTAATCATACTTTATAAAATTATTTACCTATGGTAATTTCAGTATCTGAATTATCTCTTTTTTTATTATCTCAGTTTTAACAATTGTCTTCATTCTTTAGAATTGACCCCATTTTCCTGGTTCTTTATACACTGATTTAGTTTGAAACACATCTTAGAAGTTTGTATCATGTGTTCCTAGTCCTCTGAAAATGGGATGGGGGATGTTTATATTTTGTTTCAGAAGGCGTTCTGTATTATTAAGTTCAGACTGTTTTATTTCAGTCTTCTGTATGTGTTTGTTCAAGCTCAGCTATGTTTGTTTAGATCTGGCCCCTGGAATTTGGGTTAATGCTGATCTCAGGTTAGGATATGTACACACAGAGTTAGGGAACTATGACTCTGATTGTCTCCTCTCTGGAGTCTCTTTACCTTCAAGGCTCATTCTAGTCTTTTCTCAGGTCAGAAGGACTTAACTTATCACTGTCAGATAATTATCACTGCCAGATAATTTCATGAGTCTGAAAAAAAAACATCCATGAGAGAAAAGAAACAGGAAACTGACACCTATGTAGGATGTATCTCCATGTTTGGGCCCCTGTTATGCTTGACCTGCTTTTCTTTCTTGTTAGAGTTTTCACAAAAGTTCTTAAGAAAATTTTATGGTTTGCTAGCCTAGAGTGGGGCTGCCCTCCTTGGCCCAGATGGTCCCTGTGTTGCAGACTAGTCCATTGCCCTCCTAGGGTCAGGACCACCAAGGTGACATGAACACATTAGTGCTGAGGCCTCTTGGAGCAGAGAATAATCCAACTGGAGTTAGGGAAGATTTCCTGAAGAAGTGGTAAGATAGTTTCAGTTCCAGAATACTATGAAGGAAAGAATGCTCTTCTCACAGGAAATTCTGGTTTTCCAGGAAAGGTGTTTCTGGAAAAGCTCCTGAGTTCTTATCCTAAGGTGAATTCAATGTATGTTTTGTGGGGCAGAAAGCTGGACAGATATCCCAGAAGAGAATGAAAGAAGTCCTTAGGGGCAAGCTGCTTGACAGACTGAGAGATCAAAATCCAGATTTTAGAGAGAAAATTGTAACAATCACCAGTGAACTCACCCAGCCTATACTGGCTCCTAGTAAAGAGGATATATGGTTATAATAAACTCTACAAACATTATATTCCACAGTGCTGTTACAGCATATTTAATGAAAATTTAAGAGATGCTGTTCAATTAAATGTGAATGTTCCAAGACAACCTATCCTCCATGCACAACAAATGAAGAGTCTGAAAGTGTTCATGCATGCCTCAACAGCATACGCCTATTCCAATCAAAAGTATATAGATGAAGTAGTCTATCCATCCCATATAGTTCCCAAGAAGCTGACTGACTTTTTTTAGAATGGATAGATTATGGCCTAGTAAATGATATCACACCAAAATTAATCGGAGACAGACCTAATACATATGTGCACAGGAAAGCATTTTGAGAATATGTTGTATGAGAAGAAGGAGAAAAGCTCAACGTGGCAATGTAAGGCTGTCAACTGTTGGTGCCAGTTGGGAAGAATCTTTCTCTAGCTGTACTGATAATGACACAGAAAATGTTCCCTCCCCCCCCCAGGCAGTTTACTTCAGTTTCTTTTAGTTGTCCAGATAACAGTTTCTGTTACAGTTCCTGTTACTTCTGTTTCTTTGAAATGGCTGGTCACTGTGATGCATACCTGGTCACTATGATGCATATTGCAAGAACCAATTAATAACCACCAAACTGCTTCTGTACATCCTGCTTGCTTATCCCATATAAGCCTCAAACTATCAAGGATCAGGGCCTAACATTTTATTTTATTTTACTTTATTTTATTTTATGTTATTTTTATTTTTAAGAGAATAAAACCAAGCAAAATAAAACAGAATAAAACCAATCAAAACAAACCAATGTATGTGACACATGACTTCAAAACTATAGAAAATTAACAATGGTTACCATAATGCCTCTTGTTGTCTTCAAAATCACATAACTTCAGATGTAGTAAAAATCAAACAAAATATAACAACCAATAAAAACAAAACAATGAATCCAATAAAGGATTTCAAAACAAGATAAGAGTAAATCCAAAATGACTACTACAATATATCTTGTTATCTCTGAAATAGTTGCCCAGGCCATCAGATATAATAAAGTCAAACAAAACAGAAAGAATGAAATCCAACTCAACAATACAATGAAAATGATACAGGATTTCAAAAGAAAATGATAGGGAATTAACAATGGTTACCACCTTCAGAAGGAGATTCCCTATAGATGCTACATTGTGTGTTGTTATTCTCTGAATAGATGATCAGACTACTGGCTTTAGACCTGCAAAGTCAGGGAAACACTAAACACTGCAAACATTAAATTGTGTTCTACATCAATAACTTTCATCGCAGCCTGTATTTCTCCATATCAGTCAAATCAAAGATAACTTGAAACTGTTCTAACAAATCAGAGGATACGACTGCATTATTTTCAACACTATTTAAAGAAATGCTTCTGCAAAGACAAATAACTAAGGCATGGCAGTGATGTGCAGATTTGGTAGGCTTACATAGAACTAAAAGCTGTTCTCTTTTTCTCAGATCATTAATCTAGAAAAGTGGCAGAATTTGAGGCAGCAGTAAGTACTCAATCATGTTAACTCCCACAAAACACTTCAAAAGATGACAAAAATATGATCAATCATCTGTCTCCAAATTATATAGATCTCACAAATCTACATTAGTGAATCACACATTCCAAAAATATTTGTACTGTATTTGTATGTGATATAAATAAAGGAATAGAGCTACTTCTGTAGTAAGATCTTATTTTACAAGGAAATATATAATGGAGAATATTAACATCTCATGAAAACAAAAGTAATCCTACCATCCCACTCCTATTTTATCCAGCTCATATATACATATTACCAGACTGCTGAGGTCCTCGAGAGCCAGAACAGGAAGTCTCTTCCTCAGCAGAATGATTTAGGAGACCCTCCTGGTAATGCAGATCTTAGGACCGATAATGCTGTTAAAGTCCTTAGGAGGCCTCACACGGCAAGCACAAAAGCTGTCCTCATAGAGACTGCAGGTAAATGGTACACAAATAATTCATGAAGAATGTAACAGCTAAGAAAGGCTTGAAGGAGTTCTCATGCAGAGTGTCACAATGAAAGTGAAGTAGGAAAAGCCAATTGGACAGTATGGGGATAAAATAAACACATAGAAAGGCGGAAATATTGAAAGGAAACCTGTGTGTTCTTTTTACTGGTCTTTTTTAGGAGCTCTCATGACCTATAATGAAGCCCGCCTTAAATGCATAGAAATGTAATACAGTGTACATTTTCATTAATATCATGATCCAGGACAAATTCCCTGACATATGGTGTTGATTCTGCAATTTCTAGACTATGGATCATCTAGATATTGTCATGAAATGGACAACAATTAGGAAGAAAGCTCAGGTCCATGTACTGGAGCCAGTGGCATCAGAGACCTGAAGCCAAGGGAGATGGTGAGGCCACTGCAAACCCTAGGCTAATTTGCAGGCTCTTCACCTTGTAAGTGAACCCACAATGAGGCAAGAAGGATGCCTCTCCTTCCTCAGATGAGCATAATGGGCATGTGCCATAGGGATGAAATGGTTGGTGTCCAGCACATAACAAAGTACCTTAGTTAGATACATTAAAGGTCTCCCAAGAGTTTATTATTACTTACCCCAAGAACTCAACTTCTCATGATGATCTTCAATGCTTTACTTATTAACAAATGAAAGTCAAAATTAAACTGATCAGGGAAGTGGGATTGGAATTCGGCCAGGAATAGGGGTACATTAGACTAAAAACTCCAATCTCTGACAGAATTGAAATTGGAAAATTATAAAAGAAATAAGGGAGAAACAGCAGA
>RJWM01050418.1:0-10768 GCA_004363535.1 Dasyprocta punctata
ATCGCTGGCCTGTCCCGGCCGCGGGCCCGGTCTCTATACTGACCCGTCCCGGCCGCGGGTCTGGTCTCTATACTGACCCGTCCCGGCCGCGGGTCTGGTCTCTATCGCTGGCCTGTCCTGGCTGCGGGTCTCTGGAGCGCTCTGGGCCAGCAGCCCCTAGTGTTTTCAGCTCTTTTTAAAGCAATCCGCTCTGACACTGCTCTCCCGGAATCACTAGAGTCACAGGACCTTCTGAGCCCAGACCACTGGAGGAATGCATCGTGAGTGTATTTCCAGGAGCACCTGAGGAGGCTTTGCTGCCACAGGAGCTGATGGGAGAGGCGTCCGTGTGGACGAGGTCCTCTGGGCCCGAGCCACACTCGTGAGGGCTTACGGAGGTCTGGATGTGAGCCTGGATGGTCCAAGTGCAACTGCACTGCTCAGTTCAAAGTGGCTGGGAGCCAGGCGTGGTGGCACATGGCTTTAATCCCAGCATTCGGGAGGCTGAGGCAGGAGGATCACTGTGAGTTCAAGACCAACTTGGGCTACAAAGTGAGTTCAAGGCCAGTCTGAACTGCATAGTGAGACCCTGTCTCAAAAACTAGGGCTGGGGATTTAGCTCAGTGGCCTAAGCGCCTACCTGTTAGGCACGAGGTTGTGAGTTCGATCCCCAGTACCAAAAACAAAAAACCACAGTGGCTGGGGATCTGCATGGGCCACCGCTGCCCCAGAGCGGTGACAACATGCGAGTGCAGGGACGGGGAGACGGCCACACAGCTGACAGTGGGACAGCCAGGAGGTAACCGGACGGGTGGAGGGAGGACACCGAGTCGAGCTGTCCTGTCCAGCTTAGGGGATCAACCCGGAGCGTAAGGGAAGCGAGGGGAGGCGTCAACTGCCTGCTAAGCCCCGCAGCCCAGCTCCCCGCACCGGGAAAGGGGAATCAGGCTCCTCTGTCTCACAGCCACAAAGTAACTCCACGTACAATGGAGGATTAGTGGGATGGAAAAGAAGTAACGAAAACGGACCTGAATAAAGCAAGGTTGGTTTTAAGAGAATCCCGAACACATCCCTGAAGAGGAGGCATACTGGAGACTGGACACGGAGGACTGGTGAAGGGTGGGGAGGTGGCTTTGCTCCGCCGCTGTAGCAAAATGCCCCCGACTGCAGCAGGGTGGGGGTGGCTTAAATACCAGACGCCAATCTACAGGGGGCTCTGGGGGCCGGAAGGCGGGGTCAGGCTGTGGCCTGGCCACGGGGCCCAGCGCCTGCTTCCTGGCTCGTGGCATCGGCTTCCCACTGCGCCCTCACACGGCAGCCAGGCAGAGCAGGCGCGCACTCCTGCTCTTCTCAGACCCCGGCCCACCCCACCAGACCCCTTGTGGCCTGGTTTCCCCTCCCGCACTCCCCAGACCCAGCCTCCAGGTGTGGTCGCACCTGGGCCAGAGCTGCAGTGTGAGCTGGGGGAGCACGACTCAGTGGACAGTGGACACAGCCGCACAGAGCCGGACCAGGGACGAGGAGCAGAGGCAGCACCAGGCGCACAGTCCCCCTCACAACCCGAAGGAAAGATCGACGCCTACACACTACCATTTTCAGAGAGACGAACGCAGAAAATCAGACTCATGGCGGCCATCTTGCAATGGCAGAGGACGATTGAGGCATGAAGTCACCCAGAGCTCGGAGTCAGACAGCAGTCACTCAAGGAGCAGCCTCAGACCCAGCAGACAAGCGCTCATGCCCAACAGGTCCTCAGGAGAGGAGCCGAGGGCCACGCCGCCGGCGGGAAGGGCCAGGGCCACAGTGAGCAGGGAGCGCAGAGAAGCGGGGCTGCGGGTGAATTCGGACAGTGCTGACCACGAGGGAAACCAGGGACCACACAACCAGACGCCAGGTGTGGTGGTGCACGCCTGTGATCCTAGCACTCAGGAGGCGGAGGCGGAGGCAGGAGGATCGCGTAAGTCCGAGGCCAGCCTGGACTACACAGAGAGACGCTGTCTCAAAAAGAAAAAACAAACAAAAAAACAGGGACCCTAAAAAGGCATCAGAGTCAGGAGAGGAGCGCAGCCAGCTTTCAATCTTGATAACGCCTGCGAACCTGTGTCTATCTCCCAGACACTAAAGGCTCACAGTGACGGGCAGAAAACCCTGGCAGATCAACAGAAAGCACAAAAATAGTAGAGTGGATAGGAAACTCCAAATAAAGTAGCAAAACTAAACCTGCTCATGAGCAAAATATTCAACAAGCGTGTATGGAACAGCCTCTGTGGCCAGACGCCGTGCTGGACCCGGGAAGCAGAGGCCACATGGAGCTCAGTCGCGCTGCGGGCAGCCTCACCTGTGACAGAGGCAGGAGCATCTCGGCAGACAGACAACAGCGGCCCCCCGTGTCACAGGCGCGTCTGTGACATGTGAGTCTGCAGAAGGAAACCCACTGACCTCTGTGCGCTAATCAAAAAAGGGCGCGAAAAAGAGATACACACCAAAACTAAGGCACAAGCAAAGGGGTAGGAAATGCCACACCACCCGACGGGCAGCGGGAGGCTGAAATCCAGCTGAAGGAATCAAAGAGCAGAGTATTCCAGGCGTGGAGAGTCTGGAATGACAACCAGAAACAAGCATAAAAGAGCACTGGAATAAACTCAAAATGGGCATTATCAAGTCTTTAGCACTAGATAACAAAACAGAGATTTGGCTAAATCAATAACGAGGAGACACGTGGCTTTAAACGTATGCTAGAATAGAAAAGGAACACAAAAGAGTAAGACAGAAACCAAAAAAGTAAAAAGCAGGAATAAAACAACACAAAAAATTCATGAAGTACAGGGCCCAAGACTGGCACAGTGGCAAGGAAAACTGAGATGAAATGGCAGTGGGACAGGCAGCAGGCACAGGACGCCCAGGACGCAGGACTGGGGGTGCTCAGTCCCCTGCATCTCCCAGCGCCCCCGGCAGCCCTCTCCAGACAATCCCCCTGCTACCCCACTGGGGAGGATTCTGGGTGCTCAGCGCCTGCAGGACCTGCCCTGCTGTGTCTCCCAGGCTCTCCTCCTCGCACAGGTGGTGCCCCCGTGCGCATGCCCCGAGCCCGAGGGGGAGGCTGGGACAGTGGCATGGTGGTCCGCGGGGCCCAACCCCCTGCACTGCCACACCGCAGGACGCGGAGGGGGTCTGTGAATTCTTCCTGGACCTGCGCCTGCCCCCCAGGCCACCACCTGCATTGGTTCGGATGGGAGGGCGGCCCAGGCTCTGTCCCCAGTTTGTTTGCTTTCTCACTTGTGGCTGGCATGAGGCTTCGGGCCCCGCCCATCTGCAGCAGGCCTGGCTACCCCGGGAGGAGACAGACCAGGGTTTCTGCAACTTCCTGATGAATGTGATAAAACCTACATTTTTAATTAACAGCCGGTAAAGATAACCTTCAATGTGTAACTGAATAATGGCAACAAGTGTTTCAGGAGCTGCCGTTTTGCTCATTCTGTGCCTTTTGCTACCACAGTCGTATCTGTCCCAGGCTGGCCCACGTCCCTCGGGGGTCCCCAGAGTGATGTCCCCGCCCTGGGCAGGCAGACTGCCTGGGGAGCCCTGTGTAAGAAGGGGGCTCACAAACCAGCGGAGGAAAAGTGGAAGAAAGTTCACAACCAACGGGTCAGAGAGGGAGAGGCTCCCTTTGAGTACGCGAGTCACATCTCGTCCCGATAAAGACATCAGAGGACTGAAGCCAAGCCAGCGGAATCCCCACAGACCAATAAGACAAAAACCCAATAGAAAATGAGCCAGGGGAAGCCCCGTACCGGGCACCGACAGCCAGGAAACAGGTGAGGCGACGCTCGGCCCTCCTGGCAGTCAGGAAAGCAGAACCTAAAGCCAGAGCACTGGCTCGTCGCCTGCGGGCTTGGAGACTGACTCAGAAAGAGACAGTGACACCAAGTGGTGGCAAGGACTCGGAGCACCGCTGAGCGTGCGGCCTGGAGCCCCCTGGAGACAGAGCGACACGGTGTCCGTAAGACCCGGCGCCTTCCTCACGGGGACTTAGTGGACCGGGAGCAGTCCTGGGCCCTGCGTCTGCAGCCTCGCCAGCCCCAGGGCCACGCGTGCCGGGGTCCACAGAGCAGGGTCTGGGGACGACACCGAACACACGAAGGCTCGAGGCCCAGCTGCCAGGGGACGGACGCTAAAGCCAAGCTGGCCCACACCTGGGAAGGTGAACAAGCATGTCACCTGCGCAGAGCGGGAGGAAGCGGGCACTCCACCAAATGTGACACGTGTGTGTGTGTCCGGCTCACGCACACGTGCTACAGGCACAGCAGGGGTCAGAGGGACACACAGTGTCCCCTGCAGCTAGAAGAGGGCCGAGTGCAGCAGGGAAAAGGTGGGCACCGGCTCTTAATTGTCACGTCCCATTTACACCGAAACGCCTCACTTCGAGGATGCTCGAAGATGTCTGCCTAAAGCAAGGTCCAGGCACAACAATGCTCACACAGAACGTCGTGGTTAAGGAAGGGACAGGCAGGTGAGGCCAGTGTTTCCACCTGCCCTGGTTCACACTGAGCTGCCACAGGTCCCCAGGTCCCCACGTCTCCTGCATTCAGAGGTGGGACACTGAGAAGATGATGGGGTCATGGGGCGCTCTGTTCTACACATTCATCCGGTAATGAGGTCACAGCTGAATGTGCTGTTGGGGGTTGGGCCAGGACACAGGAGGCAGTCATGGGGGTGGGACCCACAAGGCTGTATGCTTGTCCCTCAACTCCTGCCTCTGCCTCCTGGCTACCACAGGTTGAGCAGCAGTTCTCCACCAGACCTTTCCACCATGCCACTTCTCCTTGGAGCCAGCTGACCATGGACAGAGCCCTGCGAAACCATGAGCCAAATGAACCGCTCTCCCTTAAGTCACAGGTATCAGGTGGTTTCTTGCAGCAACAGGAAAGCAATACACAGCCAGGGCTGCCACGCTGCCAGCTCCTCCAGCTCAAGCATGTGGCAGCAGCCTCCAACCACCTGACAGTGGCACTCAAAGGGCCAGGCCCTCGCTCCGGGCAAGGCTCACTGCCCTATTCCATCCAGAGAAACCAGAGGGCAGACAGGACAGCAGGCGTCAGTCATGTGTTCTGACGGCAGGCAGAAGAGTGTGTGCCCGTCTAGCAGCCCCTGCCACATCCCTCCAGGCCCCTTCCTGGAAACAGCGGTGACAGCCACCCAGCAGCCCGGCAGGGCAGGACCCGGCCACTGCCGCTCTGATCTGTGGGCCCAGGCCCGGCACTGGGCACCCACGAAGCCTGAGAAGCACACTCACATGTGGTCGAGGTTCCACGTGCTGAAGAGGACGCGGCTCTCCCGGCTGCCGTAGGGGTTGATGGAGTGCTTGGAGGCGCAGTCCTCCAGGTCAAAGGGACCCTGTGTGACAGGACAGGAGAGGCGGGGACGTAGACGAGCTCGCCAAGCAGCAGGCCCCGCGGGCGCCTGGCCCCTGAAAACTCCTTGCTGTCTGGGGCACATCAGGAATTCAGGAATTCCGCCTGTGGAATCATTGCCCAGGGACCACTTAGTTACTGTCACTGTTAGTCACGACAGCATCGTTACCAGACACCTCCATCACCCGGGACAGTGACCTCTGGTGGACACCCTGGGGCCGCCCCATCATCCCGGTGCTGCGTGGCAGGGGTCGGCCACAGCCCCACGTCAGAGAGGCTCAGTAGGACAGGCCAGGGCCACGGACCGCCCACTGCACGTGGCTCCTGGATGTTGCTCTGTCACCCCATGCAGGCCAGGTCACCTCGCCACGCCTGCCCGGTCCCATCACACCCCTCACCAGTACATGCTGGTAGGTCACGTGCTGAGCCCAGCTCCCCGCCACCCTGGGCACCCCCGGCACCCCAGCACAAAGCCACTCTGTCACTGCAGTTTCCACATCCTTCTCGTCCCCCCAGCACCTCCTTGAGGGCAGGCAGGAGAGAGACGCCATCTCAGGGTCCCCTCGGGGCCTGGCACAGGGAAGGTCCCCAGCCAGCAGCCAAGTGAGCGCACCAGAAGTCTGAAGGTGAGGCAAATTTGGAAGGAGGAGGCTTTTTAAGGGCAGAGTCCATCGCCCACAGAAGAAGTGGTCAGCAGTGGCGGTAAGTCTAAAGGTCACCAGAAAGCACCCTGCCACCAGGCCCTGTGGCCCAAACTGCCAGGAAGGTCCAGTATGGGGCACCAGAGATGCACCTGCAGCTTGCAAGTGGCTAAAAGTGTCCCTGCATTGCCCCCGCGCCTCAGGGGGCCAGGCCAGGCCAGCCCAGGTGCCATCACTGCCCGAGGCAGGAGCACACCTGACAACCTGCAGAAGGGAAGCAGGGGCAGCAGGGAAGTGACCCAGGAAACAGGAGCCCCCAGCCCTGACCCTGACCCGCCAGAACCCTGCCCCAGAGCCTCTCGGGCTCCCACGTGGTCCTCGCCAGTGCACAGGCCGTCATCCTCTCCTGCGTAACCTGACCCCCAGGCCGGGACAGCACCTTTCCTACCCAGGTGGGCAGCCACAAGACAGGTTCCTTCACGGAACATGTCACAGACACACACCCCCACCCCCACACTGAGGTTGAGACCCACGCTGAGACCATGCCCCCAAACCCGGACTCGGGCACCCTAGACTCCAATTCTGCCCAGACCAAGGGCTGAGTGTCCTGCCCACCTCAACCAGAGGCCTGGGCGGCCCGGGTAAGGGCACACTGCTCACCTGGCAGGAGAACCAGCCCTCCGGGGTGCACAGACGGCCACTGGCCTCGGCTCCTCGGTCAAAGTAGCTGCCATGGTACTGCGCGGCCTTGAGCTTCCGGCACATGGCGCCAAGCACGCGCAGGTACTCCTCTCGGGCCCCCGAGGCCACCTCGGAGGCGTAGGTGCTCACCTGGGGAAGGGGCGACATCGCTGAGCCTGGGCACAGGCCGAGGCCAGTTCAAGGATCCTGCCCCACCACCCTGCACACCCTCGGGAGCCTGGCCCGGGCCTGCGGTCAGAGGCCTGAGCCCACCAGCAACAGCAGCGGGGAGTGCACTGCAGTGCGCCAGGTCAGGGCACCCGGGGTGCGGCCAGCTACCTCGTGGGGGACACACAGATGGCAGACGGCAGAGCGCTACCATCATGACACCCCGAGGGGAGAACCAAGCGCACAGGAAGGGCTGGGTCACGGCCTGGGGTGACTGCGCCAGCAGCTCAGGCTGCCTGGTCCCCCGGGCCTCTGCAAGCGCCAGCTCTGGTCACAGCTGGGCAAATGATGAATGCACGCGCTGGGCGTGTCCTGGGCCCGCCTGGGTGCCGTGTGCCTGTGCTGCCCAGGAAGGAGCCTGGGGAGTGAGAGGACCAGGAAGTGCCACCACACCCGTGCCCTTCTTGGCAGGAGGACAGGCAGGCAGGGCGCGACAGTACAGGGCAGTGCCGCAGCAGACTAGGACATGTGCCGGGAAACCCCAGGGGGCTCACAGCCTGCCAGGCCAGCAGGGCCCTCTGCAGCAGGGCCTACCCAGAGCGGCAAGGGCCAGGCTCGGACACCAGCCATCAAGGGCCATCAGGGACACACTTGTGGCCAGCTTTCCCCATGCAAGCTAAAATGCTGCCCAAGACACGCACCAGGTTGGGGTGCAGAGAGAGGAATGCGACAGCCACCAGGTGGCCACCTCTTGCTCACGCTCCAGGGAACACAGCACGGCAGGGCGGACCGAGCCCAGGTCTGCGCTGCCACCACTGCCCTACAGCTAGCCGAGCACCTGCCAGCCAACATACCCAGGCAAAGTCCCATGCGTCGAGCGCTGGCCCCGGCTCTGGTCCCAGCCCCGGCCCCTCTCAGAGCTGTGCTGTCTGGAGAACCTGAAAAGAGCCGCCCAGCGACCACGGGGCACGGAGCTCCCCAGGACAGGCCTCACTGGCTAGGTCTGAGCAGTCCCGCCCTCCTGTCCTGTCATCTGTGCGGAAAGCAGGGCAGATCACATCAGGGCCGCAGCCCAGCACAGCCTCTGCCCTCTGGCTGGCACCAGCTGGTGGCGCCTCCCCAGGAAAGAACACAGCTACCTAGGAGTTAGCTCCCACCCAAAGGTGACCAGATATACCCACGCAGCACCCTGCACAGTCACGCAGCCCCAGGCCCCTCTCTGAGAGCAGCGACCCCTCTCAGACGCCCCTGCAGCTGTGACTGTGTGACTGCAGGCATTGGTGAGAGCTTGTGGGGGGCACAGAAAACTATCCCCGTGACGCACAGGAGAATAAAGACTGGTTCTCACACAGCGGGGACCCACCAGAGGGATGGGGAGGTCTCAGCCAGGAGGACGAGGGCAGCCAGAGGCTGCAGTCCAGAGGGACGGACAGTCACCTCTCCCCGGCGTGCGCGAGCTCACCCCATCGCCGGCATGGGGCTTCCCACCAACTCCCTGGCCCTCGCGCAGCCTTACCTCCCTCAGGTAGCCCCGGATCCTGCTCTCACAGCTGTATCGCAGGTAGCCAGACTTGTCCCTAAACCGGGACTCCAGGCCTGCCAGGAAGAAGAGCCCCAAGTCATACGCCGCGTCGGGAGCACAGCACACAGTGGCCAACAGTGACATACGGTGACACACGGTGACACCATTTGGTTTCCATTTCGGAGGCATCTCAGACACCACTGAGGGCTTGTCCCTGGCTGGCCCCTCTAGTCCTTTTACCAGGGTCGCCTCCAACTGGCTCCCAGGGCCAGACCAATAGCCTAGACACACGCAACTCGTGTCCACAGCTGGACAAATAGATGAACAAAGTGTGCTCTGTCCATGCAGCAGAATATTACTCAGCTTTGAGAAAGGAATGTAATTCCAACTACTTAGGAAGCTGAGGCAGGAGGACGGCAAGTTCAAGCGTAGGTTGAGCAACTTAAGAGAGAACCCTGTTTTAAAATAAAACAAAAAGGGCTGAGGCTATAGCTCAATGGCAGACCACTTGCCTAACATGTAGGAGGTCCTAGGGCCAACTCCCAATACTACAAAAACTAAAATATAGACAAAGGCACACGTGAGTTCTATACGAGCACTGCCATTTCCCTGAGTGAGCTGGGCACCCCTGGAATTTGGTATGCTCAGTGCCGCGTGGATATCGAGACACAAAGCACTTAAAATGCTTAAGAAGGCGATCCCTCACCCCAGCCCCACGCACGCACCCTCGAACCAGGCCGGGTCCTGGGCCCGCAGCTCGGCCTCGATGTTCTGGCTGGCGCTCTGCAGCAGGTCGACCAGCAGCTTCTGCCGAAGCGGGGCCTGCTCATCGGCCAGCAGCTGCCGCGCGGCCTGGATGACGCCCACGTGTGGCTCTTGAAACACGCTGAGGAAGCGACCGATGTCACTCACATCTGCCACCCGCAGGGGGAAAACAGAGACGGGTTCAGTCCAAGGAAGGCACACCCTGCCCTGCCCACACTGGAACCACCCAGAGCCTGGGGACGCCGGCCAAGGCTCAGGTGTCCTCGGACTCCCACCTGCACTGCCCCAGGCAGCGGCTCCACAGGCAGGCGCAGCGCTTCTGTGCAGGAGCCAGGGGACCTACCAGGCAGGGCACTTGCTGGTGTCTCCTGCCCAGGGCCCTTGCACCCGGGGAGCAGATCTGAAGCTGAGACTCACAACCTGGGCCTTCCACACTGACACCCCAAAGACCCACCTGTCACAGCACACGCCCAGGGAGACAGCCTCACACCAACACCCTAGGGACGACCTCTCAGTGACCAAAGGCCTGCCCTGCCCTGGCACAGACACAAAACTCGGCTGCATCTCTATCTGCAAAACTGCGGACCGCACCCCAAACTGGATTTGAAGAATTAAAAAAACGCTAAGACAACAGCCAGATGGCTGCCACAGGTATGTTAATCTCAGCACCCTGGAAGGCTGAGACAGGAGGATCGCAAGTTCAAGCTCAGAGACTAAGGGAGACACTGTCTCAAAACAAGGAGGGGAGAGAGGGACTGAATGTAGCTCGAAGTGAAGGTCCTGGGTTCAATCCCCAGTATCACAAAAACAAGACAACCGACTGAACAGCTTCGCCTCCGGGCAGGAGGCTACCAGCCTTGCAGATCGGCGCTGCCGGCCAGCTCTGAGCCCCAGGCTTCCGTCCTCCCCGCCCCGCCCCCGGCGCGCGGCCGGGGTCCCCACACTCACAGCCTCCCCAGGTCTGGCCCGCGGCGAGCAGCACGAGCTCGGCGTCGTCGGGGACGCGCGGGAAGTAGTCCTCGGTCACCTCCGTGCCGTCCTCGTACAGACACAGCCGGGAGCCGCGCTCGGGGACCTGGGGACGGGGGTTCCGGGTGTCACCGGAGAGCGGGGCGCGCCCCCACCCGAGCGCCCGCGGACCCCGGAGGGTGACGGCAGCCCGGGCGGACCCCGCGCACCTGGAAGCGCAGGCAGCCCTTGCGCAGCACCTCCTGGCAGGTGCGGCCCGCCACACCGAACTTCCGTGCGCTGTGCAGCTCCCGCAGCCGGACGATCTTGGGCCGGCGGAGAGCCGAACACATGCTTGCGCCCCGGCCAAGCGCCCGGCGGAGGATACTCCGGGGGGACTACAGGATTGCGCCCCAGCGGTCGTGCGCATGTGCGGTCGGGGCCGGCGCCGTTTCCCTCCTGCGCGTGCGCGAACCGGGGCGGAGGCCTGGCTCCTGCGCAGGCGCGGGCGGCGACGCAGGCGCGGGGGGCGGCCGGCCCGGTTGTCATGAGAGCGCGGCCGCGGCCCGGCGGTGGGCGGGGGCGGCTGGGCCTCGGCTGCCACCTCCGCGGGGCCTGCGGGTGCTGCCGGCCGGGTCGGCGACCGAGGCGCC
>RJWM01050419.1:0-10925 GCA_004363535.1 Dasyprocta punctata
AAAGCACCCTGTGCGGAATCTGTCTTGACACTGCACTTTAGCCCGGTCCTCTCTCCTCCCCTGTCCTCTGCCACCGCCCTGTGGATTTCTCCTGCCAGCACTTCCTGATGAGAAGTTTCTGCACGCATCCTAGTCTTATGGTCTGTTGCTGGGAAATTCTACCTAAACCATCATTCATTAATAGTCAGGGAAACTGAGCAGTCAATTGCACAAGCTTGGTGAAAAAATTAGTGACACAGGGACTTGAACATGGCTCCCTTCTGATCTCCAGTCCTTATAGCCACCTGTTATTTAGTACTGCTTCCCACAATGAGGCCATCAGGTAGCCTCTAGGTCCTCCCACGCCCCACCAGAGGACGGCTCTGGGCACACCACCACTAGGAAGGACCCACCAGCTCAACTCGCGCACCCCTTTATCCGCACCCCAGGGTTATTTCAAGTCAGTCTTTTAAGGGCAGCCTGGGTTATATTCAACTTGGCACACCTTCCCTTCCTGCTCCCAGCAAGCTTTCCAGGGCCCAGGTGTCAGGGATCAGTGCCTGCCTGCAATAAACTTTGTACTCTGCCGTAGTGAGAAGGAGGGAAGGGAATGTGACAGATTTTGCACGGCACTATAAAGTACTCGTCTTGGAAATTATACCCTTCCTACATTTTGAACGTTTAAATATCATTTCTTAGATAAGATGATAGTAAATGTAGGTGGCAATTAATTTTTTAAAAAATGATCTAATGGGGTAAAGTGAAAGTTGGCGACTGTCATCGCAGATGTTTTTGTGGTGCTGGGGCTTGAGCTCCGAGGCTTGCGCATGCTAGGCAGGCACTGTGCCCCTGAGCTGCAGCCCCAGGGCCTTGCATTTTTTATTTTAAGACAAGGTCTTTCTAAATTGCCCAGGCTGGCCTCAAATTTGGGATCCTCTTGCCTCAGCCTTCTTACCTTGATGGTATTACAGTTGTGCACCATCCCATTTAGTGAGACCAGACTGGTGAGGCAGAGCAATCTTAGTCACCTGTAATGAGGTGCGGCGTGCATGGTGTAGGTTCACCACCGCCGGCCTAGGACCCCAGAGCTGAAAGAAGCCCGCTCTAAACAAGAGCTCTGGGGCAGGACGGAGCAGTCCTGAACTAGTGAACCTCAGCTGTGCCCTCAGCAAGGCCCCTCCGGAGGAATCACCGTGACTGCTGTCCCCTTCCTCCGCTGGGTGACAAGGAACATGGCCCATGTGCTGATGAATAAACTCTCCACTGCCGCCCCGAGGGAGAACCTGTGTTACTTCATAGACCCCATTCTGACACTGTAGCTATGGCTTTAGGTGGGAGTTGTGGAGATTTATGTTTAAAGAAACAAACCCAGCAGGTTTTGCAGTAAATGGGATCCATTTCTTACGGAGTTTCTGCTCTGGGAAAGTGTGAATGTGCTAGCTTTACGGTCCTCGATGATTGTAAGAGGCCCACACACGTTTCTCAGAACAATGTCTTTGGCTGAACATGTCAGATTTTTTTTTTTTTTTTTTTTTTTGTACTGGGAATCAAACTCACAATCTTGTACCTGCCAGGCAGGCACTTTGGCCACTGAACTAAGTCCCTGGCCCTACTTTTTGAGTCAGGGTCTCACTATGCAGTTTAGGCTGGCCTTGAACTCACTTTGTAGCCCAGGCTGGTCTCAAACTCACAATGATCCTCCTGCCTCAGCCTCCCAAGTGCTGGGATTAAAGGCATGTGCCACCACGCCCGGTTTACATGCCAGATTTTGAATGCCAGTTTTAGTGATGAAAAATAAAATGCTATTTGAGACCACCTAAATAAAATGGAGATATTTGGGGCCAGATATCCAAGACCTTCTACAAGCTGCAGTCAGTTTGAAAGTATAAGCTTCGTTTTTACTACCAGCTTAAGCTCAACAAATACAGTGGTGCTTCAGTTCATGAACTTAAAGCCTGCGATTTGGTTACCACCAGAATCATGGAAAGAATTGTTTGTGAGCCGAGATTCCACTATAGAATTTAAAATAATGTTTTAAATACTTCCGAATACATTTATTTTTCACCTTTGGTGATTCCTTAGGTGGTGCTTTGTGGATTATTTTTGTCGTTGTTGTTTTTTTCCTACTATTTTTTTGTATTTGAACCCCAAAAAACATTATTTTAGAGGACATAAAATTCTTCACTCTGTAGAAGGACATTCTCATGGCCATCAAGGGACACTGGAACCTCTCAGTGGAGAGGCTGCTCGTCTTCTGTCGCCAGACAGGACCCTGTGAGATGGGATTACATTCGGCCCACACCTGCCTGTTACCCATGAGTGTACTGCTAAGCTGTAGACCAAGACCCACGATTCTACTCCTGTGCATAACAGCTCTCTGGATATTTTGAGATCACAATCAAGTTCATCCCACAGGTTCAACCCAAGCTCTCTGTCCCCCATGTTGACCGTATTCAGGATTTGGCTCTCCTACCACCCCACCACACCATCCTGCTCAACAGGGATCTGTTTTCTTCCTTTCCTTCTCTCTCTGTCTCTGTCTCTGTCTCTGTCTCTCTCTGTCTCTCTCTCTCTCTTTCCAGTTCTGGGGATTGAGTCCCTGGGCTACATCGATTTTTTTCTTACTTTGAGACAGGGTCTCACTAAGTCACTACGCTGCCTATGCTGGGTTTCAATTTGCAATCCTCCTGCCTCAGCCTCCCAGAGTGCTCAGATTACAGGCATGCACTACCAAGTCTGAATGGATCTGAATTTTTAAGTAGAGGATAAAATGGTGGTTATGAGAGGTTGGTGGGGCAGGTAAGAGGGAGGGATGGGAAAAGGTTGCTCATCAGCCATAAAGTCAGATAGATAGAAGAAGTAATTTTTGGTGTTCTGTTGCACAGTAGGGTGACTACATAAAACACTAATGCACTGCATATTTCCAAAAAGCTGAGAAAGATATTGAATATTTTTGCCACACAGAAATGAAAAATGTTTGAGGGAATAGATACACTTAACCTTATTTGGATACTATACAATATATGTATGTATGAAGCCATAAACAGGTAGAATTTTTTATGTGACAATTAAAATAGAGATGAATCATGTATAATGTTCCCTCTGACAGTGAGGTGCTCCTTTGAATATAGTATATCCTCACTCCTTTATTGTCTATGCCTGAACTTCTGCCTTAGGCCAAGTACTCCATCCAGGGACCCAGCAGAGGGCAAGGTAGACCCAGTCCTGCTTGTGGAGCTTACAGTATCCCACAGGAGCTAGGGACATTGAGAGTAGCAGGCGCTATTATTATTTCTCATGACCACATCTCTTTTCTCCCATGCATGCAGCCTAAAACTGTCAACTGATTAGGTTTCCATAATATGCCATCTTTCACAATATCAGGCATCTGAAGTTCTATACATGCGCAGGTTTGTTTTATATTTAAATACAGTAGCCATTTTTCTTTTATATTGTTGGTTACATCTCAACATTCTGTCAAAATCATATCCTATTGATTATGCCATCTTTTTTTATTCACCATTTCTTCCAGTTTAGGGTCGTGTGAAAAATTGATAAGCAGAACTCTTAAGGTTTTTATTTTTAAGTTAGTTGGTTTTCTTTCACATGAAGGACAAAGCAATGAATAGCGCTCTGTGGTATACGACACAATTTAAAGACTATAAAAATGCATGAGTGTGTGCTTGTCTCTAAAATTTTTTAAAAATCTGTTTTTCTGAAGTCTCACTTGCTATTCTCTAGATCAATTCATTACTTTCCCCAAAAGATTCCTGGCATTTCAGTGGAACTAAACTGATTATGCTTACATTAATTAATTATATAGTACAAAATTTATATTAACATATAATGAGATAAACACATTTTTAAATCTTTATAATAATGTATGCACATCTACCCAAATATCTGTTACCTGCAAGATTACCCAAATCTCTTCCATTAATCCTCACCTCATGCTTTTAGAAAGGGAAATTCAGTCATTTGAATGCAATGTCTATAATTTTGGTTATGTCAAAAGGATAGGCTTTAAAAAAGTTGTCCAATGTCAGCAAAAGCATCTGTTAAACTATTTTGTTGATCATTTTTCAGCCCTGGGCCTGTCAGGAATATTCTATTTTTATGCTCATTGTTGAGAGAATCAGGTAACAACAGGAAAGCAAATCCTACTGAGATCAGATAACCCCAGACAATGGGCTGCCAGGCCACAGCCACGAAGCTTCTGGTTGGGTCTGTAGGGAGTTAGACATCTCCTCCCAACCCTGGAGCAACTTGCAGTTCCAGGAGCTGCAGAACAGAACTCAGAGCCAGACCAAGAAGCCCCTGATTGATGAGCGGGGCTCATGTTCGGTGAGGTAAGACAGGGTAATAAAGATGGTTCCTGCTTGTCCTGACCCAGGCTGTGCCCCAGGCAGGGGTGTGTGTACCTCTGGATGTGTGTGTGTGTGTGTGTGTGTGTGTGTGTAAGTGTTGCACCAGCACAGACCTCCTGCCCATGCTCTTTGAATCCTGCAGAGCTGGTCAGGTAATATATTACTGTCATCTTGCTGTTTACAGAGATGGACAGATTTTTTTATTGTCTGAATTAAAAGCCCTTTATGTCTCCCAAGAAAGAGGTTTATAGACCCCTCATGCACTGCTATCTGTGGGAGTGGATTTGACTTAGCCAGCTTGGAGAGCAAACAGTCTGGAAACTGAAGAGAAACAAAATGTGCAAATACATGCTGATAGTGTGCCCCACTTCTGGGGGTATGCCCCAGAGAAACTTATTCTTAGGTCCATGAGAACACACGGAGAACATTCACTGCAGCATTCTATGTGATAGGGGGTTGGAAACAACCTAGTTGTCCATCATCATGGAGCAGAAAAGTAAGTTGTTATAGTTTCAATCTGAAATGTCCACCAAAGGCTCAAGTGTTGAAGGCTCGGTCCCCAGCTAGTAGTGCTTTCAAAAAGTGGTGGAAGCTTTAGGATGTGGGGCCTGGTTGGAAGAATTAGGTCACTGGAGGGTTAGGGTTATACTGGTCCTGAACTTCTCCCTCTCTCTCTCCATGAGGTAAGCAGCTCTGTTCCTCCATGCCCTCTGCCATGACAATGTGCCTCATGCAAGCCCAGAAACAACATGAACTGAATGCTATTAAACTGCTATGAAACTCAGGATACATCTTTCCTTAAATTGTTTTTCTCAAGTACCTACTGGAAAGCTGATGAATACACTGTTAAAGAGAGGCCAACCAAGGAATTTTTGAACCAACCAGAAACAATGAAACTAAACTAAAGGTGTCCACAATAATATGGACAGATCTTGAAAATATGGTGTTGAATGATGAAACTTTGAAGCTAGAGGGAGATCTAGAACAGTGCTACTCAGTATATGACCCAAAGATCAGCAGCCTCAGCATCCCCAGGAAACCTGTTAAAAAGGTAGAATCTCTGCAGATGGGAGGGGAACAAAAAGATGGAGGAGTGGGGAGAAAAGGGAGAGCAGGAGAACTAAAAATAATTAAGAGGGATTGTATACATGCACTGCCTCCCCACAGTGAATGTAATCATTATTACTGTAGAACACTGCATGGGCGCCCCTCCTTGAATGCAGAACAACTGCTGCATATTAGTTAAATTGAGTCTTATTTCCATATACTGATGTGTACTGAGCTGGCTATTGGATATCTTTCTCTCTTCAATTGGCTCTAAACAATGCAAAGAAGGCCAGCTGAAGTACTGATATGTAATCTTTAAAGTCAGTCTGACAGTCTCCTGTTTCCTTGAATAGTGCTCTCTGTAAAAGACCCGAGTGCAGCAGACGGCAGAACCACTCAGCTCCAGGAATGACAACTGGGTCTGAGCCTCAGAGAGGCTATGAGTCCCCAGGGTACAAAAGTTTACATATCAGAAACTGAAGCAACAGCCTCCAAAATTCTTTCATATGCTAGCCCAGTCAAGTTATGCAGACTGGTCTTTCTGCTTATCTCCTTGCATATTGGAAAGATGCTTTTTTCCCCCACCTGGCTAGCCAGCTCAAGTTACTCATTGTTGTGGGTAAGGTCCTGTGTCCCTGCAAAGCCTCATGTAATCTTGGATGGGCCTGAGTCTGGTGTTTGTGATTGGTTTGCTCTCTAGCACTGGGATTGGTGATGTGAATGTTACACCTGCCCAGGGGTGGAACCAACTTACAGTGTAAGGGCAAGAGGAAGGTGCGTCTTCCTCTCTCTCTCAGGTAGGTTTGCCTTGCTGTTTGGTGGTGCCATGAATGGCTGCCCTGCCACACCATGCTGCCTTGGAGCCAACTAAGTATGGACTGAAACCTCTGAGAAACTGTAAGAAATAAACCTTTCTTTCCCTAATTTTGGGCGTCAGGTATTTCGTCTCAGCAACAAGAGAAAAGTAACTAAGACACCATCCTCACTGTCATTCATCCTTGAGCCACCCACTTCTTCACAAGATAATAAATTGTGGGAGAAGCCTTAGATCAGGGCCTTAGTCAGCACGTCCTCACTTGGATCAGGCTTAGGACCCCTTGACTGCCCTTAACTTTGAATATGTCTTGGTGTCTTCACTCTCACTGTGGGCTGCATTGGAGGTGATGGATTGGAATTAACTTGCCGGGATTCCAATAACATCTTGACAGGTTTACAAATATAACCTTTTGGATTGTGAGGAAGACTGGAAAAGGGATCACAACACTTGGATTACAATATTCATTATTTGGGTTTCAATAATTACTACTACACATACTAATAAAAATAATTTTTAAAATTACAAAAGCAAAATGCAGCATCTCTCAGACCCTTTGCAGACCTGCTGAATGCAGTCCCTGGGGCTGAAGCCCAGGAATCTGAATTTTCTCCAGGTGATTCTGAGATACAGCTAAAACTGGGTTACCACGTGAGAGCATTTTGAATGCATTCATATATTAAATAGTTTTCCATAGGGAAGTTCGTATCCAAAGATACACTGCACATTGCAGGAAGTGCTATGGGGGCAAGTGCAGAATTGGAATGCAAAGAAGAGATAAAGGGGAGCAATTGAATAAAATTAAATGCAAGAGTGAGGTGTGGTCCAGATGGATGACAGCAAGTTATAAACTGAATAACAGGAATACCTTGATTCTGTAACTGATACTAAAGATATTTTTCTGGTTTAGAAAATCTCAAAAGAAAAATGAAGAGAAAATCAGCACTTTGGACCCAGAGGAAATTTTTGTGCCCATTTGAAGATTACCTACTCTGCAGCAGCCTGCAGAGTCAAACTGTGCCTGCTCTGAATAAGAAAATCAGCTCCTCCCACTCCCACTAAGTAAATATTTACAGGCTATCAGCACGAGAAAATGCCAACGTAGTAGCCTGCCCAAGATGCCTACATACTCTGATCTGGTCCCAGAGGATTACCTTATTGTAAGTGACTTGCAAAGCAGGTAAGTGACTGTAGTTTGGAAAACAGCAACTCGATTTAGCCAGGCATAGCAATGCTTGTAACCCCAGCTACTTGGGAATCTGGGGCAGGAGGATTTCAAGTTTGAGGACAGCTTATGTAACTTAGCTTGCCCAGCTGGTGCAAGGCCTTGGGTTCAACTCCCAATGCCCAAAAACGAAACAAAACACCCCACTTTCTCCAGTAACCACTTAGCCCACACACTGCACAGAACATGACCAGAGAATCAGGCTCCAGGAGACCTTGGCCCACCCACCAGGGAAGCTGAAATGACCATGAGGAGACTGATTTTTCCTATTTGTGTCTGCAGTTTTGGTGTTAGAATCTTACTTGTAACTGTTGGTTTCACTGGTTGAGCATTAGGTAATGAAACTGCCAAAGGAACAGAAATGACCATGGGAAGCTGAAATGACCATGGGAAGCTGAAATGACCATGAGGAGACTGATTTTTCCTATTTGTGTCTGCAGTTTTGGTGTTAGAATCTTACTTGTAACTGTTGGTTTCACTGGGTTGAGCATTAGGTAATGAAACTGCCAAAGGAACAGAGGCACTTTACCGGTCAGTGGCAGGCAGATTGGCACTGTGCTGACGGTGACCCGTGTGACCAGGCACACAGCCCCTTGTTTCTCTGAATGCTCTCTTGGAAGCACCCTTTGGATAGGATGGCACCTTGATTTTGGACTTCCCAGCCTTCAGAAGTGTAAGAAATAAATCTCTGTTCTGTATAAATGACTCAGTGTGTGGTATTATGTTATAGCACTGGAAAGAAACTAAGACAAATGTAGCACATATAGCTGTCATTTTCATTTAGTCTCCTTTAATCTAGAATAGTGCCTTAGTCACTCTTGTCTTTCACGATCAAGACATTTTTCAGTTGTAGGCAAGTTATTCTGTGGAATGTGCCTCCATTTAAGTTTGCCCGAAGTTGCTTGGTGATTAGATTTTATGTGTTTGTGGCAAGAATATTGCAAAAGTGCTTCTTGGCCCCTCATATCAGGAGACATGTGACGTCTACTTACACCATTAGTGATAATATTAACCTTGGTCACTGGGCCAAGGTTCTGCCAGATGTCTCCACTGTAACATTACATTTCTTTTAGGGAAATTCTTTGAAACTATGCAACTATCAAACAGGTGTTAAAGGGTGCCACTGATACTTAAACAGATAATGGAAATAAACTAGAACTATCCTGGAAATCTAGGATATGGGGCCATGCTACTTCTGACCTTTGTGAGTTCCTGGCTGAATGGATACATTTCTCACAGCCATGGCCAGTGGGGCAAATGAGCTCCTCCTTGTGGAACTCACCCTTTTCTGAGGTCCCCCTTCTTTTTCTTTCTTTTTTTTTTTTTTTTTCAGTACCAGGAATTGAACTCACAACCTTGCACCTGCCAGGCAGGCGCTTAAGTCACTGAGCCACAAGTTCCCCCTTCTTTGTGGTGATGTCTGTCACATGCCGGAATACCTCTCTGCTTCCTTTCTCAGTCTCAGACTGAAATGGTTCTTGACAGCAAGAACCTCACCATTTCTGTATCTCCTAGTGCCTTGCCTCTTTGAATTCAAACTGACTTACTAAACCTTGGTTTTCTCATCTTTTGCAAAGAGGACAGTGAACTTTGCTAAGCAGTTCTTGGGAATCTATCATAATAAGATTTTATTAGCAAGCACTTTGTAACCTGTCCAGAGGACTCCAAAGCATTGCTCTTTGAAGCAAAGAAAAGTTGTAACACCCCTGAGCCCTGCTCAGACTTCTCCCACTTCTGGTAGGCAACAACCCACACTCAGATCTGAAATCAGTTCCTCTACTCTTCAGTCCTAAAAGTAGTTGCTGTAGCTGGGATTTTCTCCTCAGTGGCTTTGGAGCCCAGCACAGAGCACAGCTGAGGACCTCAGTAACTGCTTTGAAGGAAAACTGGCATGAGCTAGAAAATCCAGCTCCTGTCCCGCTCCTCAGTGTCTTATCCTCCCAGAAGAAACTGAAACTCTATCTGCTACATTGTTGTGCAACGATTCAAAAGGAATACTTTGAAGAGAGCTGTAAACAAGTAAAGCGATTGGGTTGGTAATCAAATAACCAGCCACAAAGAAAATCCCAGATCCACATGGCTTTACTAACCAGTCTATTTTTCTACCAAACACTAGAAAAAGAATGAATACCAGTTCTTGACAAACTCTTCCGAAAAATAGAAAAGGGATCATTTCCCAACTCATTCAAGGCCACCAGTGTTATCTGCGATATTAAATCCAGAAAGGGAGGGAGGTAGGGAGGAACAAAGGCACCGCAATCTTCTTACTCAGTTGTGTGGGTATCACGTATTGAAGAGACTTCTTTGCCCACTGAATGGTCTACTCAAGAGCAAATTGAGTACAGTAAAACCTTGGTTTGTGAGAACAATTCGTTCTACCCATAAGCACTTGTATATCAAAGTAGCACACACGAGAGAAAGAGAGAGAGAAAGAGAGAGAGAAAACAATCGTGTTATTTCAAGACATCACTCATTTATTAAGTTAAAATTTCTTAGAAATTTGTTTGCTTATCTTGTAGAACACTCGCAGATGAAGTTACTCACAAGCCATGGTTAAAATATATATATGTATTGTTTTTTCTTTTTTCTTTCTTTCTTTCTTTCTTTCTTTTTTTTTTTTTTAATGTACCAAGAATCAAACTCAGGACCTTGTGCTTGCAGGCAGGCACTGTGCTGCTAAACTGTATCCCCAGACCTTACTGTCTGCATTTATCATGTATAACATGATGTTTTAAGAAACATCTGTACATTGTGGAATGACTAAGTTAAGGTAATTATCCTGTGCGATTGAATTTTTTTTTTTTTTTTTTTGGTCAGTACTGTAGATCAGTACCAGGAGAGTTCTACTGAGCTATATCCAATCTTTTTTATTTTTTATTTTCAGACAGGGTCTAATTAAGTCATGGGAGCTGGTCTTGAACTTGTTATCTTCCTGCCTCATTCACCTAGGTAACTGGGGTTGCAGGTGGACACCACCATACATTTGGTTTTTAAGATCAGTTTGTTAACTGCTACAAAAATAGCTGGCTGGGGTTTTGATAAGGGCTAAGCTGAATCTGTAGGTCAATTTGAGGAATTCTGTCATATTAACAGTATTAAATCTTCAAGTCCATGGATATAGGATGACTTTCCATCAATTTTTGACAGCAATGTTTTATGATTTGAATGTACTAGTCTTTCACCTGTCTCCTTAAATTTATTCTCAATTAATTTTTTTGAGGGGATTTCAGGGAAAGAAAAAAGGACTAAGTTTTGTGTCCTGAAGCTTCAGCTTTTCTTTTTGATACCAGCCTATGTAGAAGTTTTAAATTAATTTCATTTCAACGCTAACATGTAGAAATACAATTGATTTGTATATACTGTTTTTATATTCTGAAGACTTGCTGAACCTTTTTATTAGTTCTAATAATATTTAGTGGACACTTTATGAGTTTATATTTACAAAATTAAGTTACCTGCAAATAGATGACATAGGGCCGGGGGTTTAGCTCAG
>RJWM01050420.1:0-10767 GCA_004363535.1 Dasyprocta punctata
AGAATAAAACCAGTCAGAACAGAGCATTGAATAAAACAAAACAATAAATTGGAATAAAACAAAACAGTGAGAACAATATTGGATTTAAAAACATGACAGCAGGAAATCCCCGATATTTACCATATTTTGTACTGTTATACTTTCAATAGATGTTTGAACTACTGTCCTTAGTACAGGAGTTTTTTAATTTGACATAGTCCCATTTGTTGATTCTTGCTGTTATTTCTTGTCCAATTGCAATTCTGTTTAGAAAATCCTTTCCGACACCTATGACTTCAAATGTTTTACCTATTTTGCCTTCTAGTAAGTTCAGTGGTTCTGTTTTAATATTTAGATCTTTGATTCATCTTAATTTAGTACATGATGAGAGACATGGGTACTCTGCAAACTGTTACTGAATTTTCCCAGCATCATTTATTAAATAGACTATCTTTCCTCCAACCTATGCTTTTGGTCCCTTTGTCAAAGATCAATACCTGAATGTGTCTGGGGTGTTTCTGCATCCTCTACTGTGTTCCATGCATCCACATATTTGTCTCGTTCTAGTATCATGTTGCTTCTCCCACTATTGCTTCATAATATAACTTGACTTCAGGTATTGTAGGCCTCCTGCTTTGCTCTTGTTGTCCCAGATTGCTTTTATTATTGGTGTCTCTTCAGGCTCCATGTGTACTTCAGGATAATTTTTTTCTAGATCTGTAAAGCAGCCTACTGGTGTTATGAACCTTTATAACAGTTTTGGAAGAGTGGCCATCAGGACAATATAGTTTCTGCCCGCCAATAGCAGGGACCTTTCCATTTTCTGATGTTCTTTTCAAGTTTCTTTTTCAGAGTACTCTTTGTAGAGGTCTTTTACTTCCTTGGTTAGGTTAATTCCTAAGGATTTCATTTTTCTTGATACTACTAGGAATTGTATTGTATTTGTAATCTCCTTCTCACGGACTTCTATGTAGAGTAGCATGTCATCTGCAAACAATGTAATTTGAGTTCTTCATTTCCTATGTATATCTGCTTTATTTCTTTTTATTTCTTGATTGCTCTGACTACTCTTTCAAGTACTACGTTGCATAGAATCGCTGATAGTGGGCATCACTGTCCTCTTCCTGATTTTAGAGAAAATGCTTTTAGTTTTTACCCATTTAATACGATGTTGACCATTGGTTTGTCATATATAGCTTTTATCAAATTCAGGTACAATTTTACTATACCTATTTTCTTCAGGGTTCTTATCAAGAGGTGTTGGATTTTGTTAAAAGCTGTTTTACATTTATTGATATGATCATTTGGTTTTTGACCTTGCCTCTGTTTATGTGATGTATTCTATTTATTTATTTATTTTGAACCATCCTTGCATCTCTAGAATGAAACCTACTTGGTAAAAGATGTCTCATCTTTTTGATGATGTGCTGCATTCTACTCACTAATATCTTGAGGAGTTTTGCATCTATTTTCACTAAGCAGATTGGCCTAAAATATTCTCTTTTGGTTTCACCCTTATCAAGTTTTAGAATCAAAGTGATATTGGTTGCATAAATGAACTTGGAAGTACTACATCTCTCTTAATTTCTTTGAAGAGCTTGAGAATAGGCCACATAACATCTTTAAGGGTTTTGTACAATCCCATGGCAAATTCCTCTGTTCCTAGGTTTTTCCACTTGGTAGATTCTTTGTTAGTGTTTCTATTTCATTGTTTGTTATTGAGTTCACCATTTTTGTGTCTCCCTTGGTTACTTCTGTTAATTTGTATGAGTCTAAAAATCTGCCCATTTCTTCAAAATTTGCCAATTTGCTGGAATACAATTTTTCTTTTCTTTTCTTTTTACCTTCCTGTTTTGTTGTTGTTGTTGTTGTTGTTGTTGTTGTTGTTTTTGGGTTTTTTTTTTTGAGACAGGGTCTTGCTATATAGGTCAGGTTGGCCTTAAACTCATAGTGATTCAACTGCTTCAGCCTCCTGAGTGTGAGGATTATATATGTGCACCACCATATCAGGCTGACATATAAGTTTTCAAAGTTGTTGCTAACTACCTTCTGGATTTCGAATCACATTGATGTGAATCTTTTTTTTTTAAGTACTAGGGATCGAACTCACAACCTTGTGCTTGCCAGGATTGATGTCACTCTTTCCTCTCTTTCTCTGGTAAGTATGGCCAAGGGCTTATCTATTTTGTCTGTTCTTTCAAACAGCCAGTTCTTCGAATCATTGATTTTTTTCTATATTTTTGTCTCAATTTTGTTGATTACTACTCTTATCTTTATAATTTTCCTCCTTCATTTCAGTTCAGGCCTGGACTGTTGTTGTTTCTCAGGTATCTTATGATTCCTCATATGGTTATTGTCTTGGTTACTTTTTGCTCGTTGCCGAGACAAAATACCTGATGCCCAAAATTAGGGAAGGAAATGTTTATTTCTTACAGTTTCTTGGGAGTTTCAGTCCATAGTTAGTTGGCTCCAAGGCAGTGTGGCGTGGCGGGGCTGCTATTCATGCTGGCTGCAAGCAGCATGAGAGACTGAGCAGCATGAGAGAGGGCAGAAGTGAGCAAGAGGAAAACCTGCCTCATTTACACTGTATGTCGGCTCCAACCCTGGGCAGGTGCAGCACTCGCATTGCCAATCCTCGCGCCAGACTCAGCCCCATCTTACTTAGCACTCTGCCACAATCACCACCCATCTCCCCAGCTGATACCAATAAAAGTCTTAAGCTTTTGGACACAAGACCTTTTGTTCCACAGAGAATATTGGGTCATCCCAAATCTCCTCATCTGAAGAACTTTCTCGCTTTGTCTTTATTTTGTATCCTTGTGCCGTGTCACTGGATGGGCTGGACTGATACCCTCCATGGGGCTTTTGTTACAAAGTCAAAATCTATTTCTAAGGCAAACCCAGAACATTATTTCTCTATAAAGTAACTCAAAAAGAATTTCATTTAGAAGGTTAAAAGGGTTTTTTAAGGGGAAATGTTGCAAATTGTGAAACACTAAGCTATTAGGAATTATTGCAATATCCCAGCAATGCAGAAAATATGAAGGTACATTATATCTCATGTCTAGATGTCTCTGCAAAGTCTCATGTGGTCATTTTCAGAGATGGCTGGATCTGTAGTGTGTGATGCTGAAATTGTTTCATGGTACAATGCTGGAATCAAGGGCACTAGAATTAAGGGCATGAGTGCTGCACACCCTCAGTAGTCTGGATAAAACATAAGGCATAGAATAAGTTGTGGCACTCCCTTGCTCACTTGTTTTTGCTTTCTTCTGCTTACCATGAACTGTTCTCCTCTGTGATGCCCCTCTGCCAAGCCACCCTACCTTGGAGCCAGCCAATTATGGGCTGAAACCTCTAAAAAATGTAAACTAAATAAACCTTTTCTCCTTCACTTGTGGGCATTGAGTATTTGGTTTCAGCAGTGAGAAAAGTAACTAAGACAAGGTGTTTCTGGTTCATCACAACTAACATTTCATTTTTTTGCTCTAGTTAAATTAGAAGTGGAAATGGGAAAACAGCATAAAAATTAAAACATCTCACAATGTTTATGAATTTTTGAAAGTATCATCTATAAGTGTTGAGAAAATGGCTTTCTCATATAAAAACTCAGACATGAAATGTCCCTTAATAAAATCTCAAACGTTTTCTTGGAATTTGGATAAATAATTAAAATAGTTTTGGTTAAAGCTTGCTCTGATGGGGTAAAAAATATATGGATTGGAGGAAAACTCTTTGATGCCAAGCTCATTAAACGTTCTGCAAATGCAGAGCATTTGAGAAACAGCAAGCAAAGCAGCTGAATCTAAAACAACACTGATTTTTCACTACATTTAATTAGGGAGCAGAATGAATCCATATGTGCTCCTTTATAATACCAGCTTCTTCAAAACCTTTACAAAACCATACAAAAAGCCCATTAATTCACTCCAGAAGCATTTATGGAATATCTCTTTTCTGTCATGATTGTTTTAAATGTTGAATATACAACAGTGAGTTCAACAGAATGCCTGCCTTAACAAATGCACATTTTAGGAAAACAAAAAAGGAGACACCATAAAGTATAATACGTAATTTAATATTAGTGTGGATATTGCTGTTCCTATGGTCTATGACCTGAAA
The DNA here is from genome assembly GCA_004363535.1 of Dasyprocta punctata. Lineage (NCBI taxonomy): Eukaryota > Metazoa > Chordata > Mammalia > Rodentia > Dasyproctidae > Dasyprocta > Dasyprocta punctata. The sequence goes on from RJWM01050420.1 coordinate 4,102, forward strand.
TAACACTAAAATCTGTAAAAGAGGAAACAACAGTCAGGAGCAGAAGGTATATCTAAGCGTGGCTTAAGTGTTTCCACCTAAATGCTTTTTTGAAATCTCTTAAGTAACAGAATACATTTTGCATTTATTTCTTTGTTAATATCTGGGACTTCCTGCTCTTATTTTTAATTGTTGCACATTAAAAATGAAATTCTTTGAAATATTAAACTTTATCAATTTTTCTACTCTACACAAGTCTGAGTAATACGCTGCATGTACTTTATACGGCACTGACTGAGCTAAATGTGGATCGGCACTCAAAAAGTATGATGACAGCGAGTGAGAAAAGGGGTGGAAAGGCACTGCAGTTCCTTTCAGCCCATGCAAGTGTTGCACTGTTGATTTGTAAGACACACTGGTGCTTAAGGATAAGCATGAAATTTTATTACTAAGGTAAATCTAAACATTTTTAGGATCAATATCTTTTTTATTTCCCTATTGAAATTTTAAAAGGTTGGAAATATGCTAGCACCCTGATTATCATTTATCGTGTGATTTTTACAGTAGATAATTAAAGCAGGCATCAGACAAAATCCAATCTGACCCATATTTATGGAGAACTTATATTACAGCAATGTGGCAGGTACAGCGTAGACAACAAAAGAAGCACTGTTTATCTTTTTTTTCCCAGAAAGCAGAACACAAAGGAAAAGCCAAAAGTTGTGCAGACAATAAGGGGTCCTCTCTTCCTTGCTCCCATGGAGGGAGAGTTATTTTACTTTGGGGCATAAATCATCATTAGTGATTCTCAGTGTTTATGGTTGTATGCAATTCTCCACAGTGTGAAGAAAATAGTAAGCATGAATAAATTCTTTTGCACACTGAAGAATCTAAGCACATAAATGGCTGATTTATTCTAGAATAATCAGGGACTGATATGTAGGGAAAAAAATATGAGGAAAGGTAGATTAAAGGACCTTAAAAGATATAATGAAGGGATGATTCAATAGCAGAGCTAACTCCACAAATTATGCAAATGAAAATGAGAAAGGTCCATACATAGATATGTAAAAACTCTATTCTGATGGGAGCAAAGTGTTAGGGAATATTTAGGAGATGATTGGCTTCGGTGAGTGTGACTGGTCTTGAAAGTCATTCTTTGAGGACTCCAGGAAACTAACTAAAGGAGGAGAGAAGTTAGGAGCAGCATATGAATTTAAACACAAGAACTGGCCACCCAAAGTGACAGCAGGAATGAACATGAGGAATGGAGAGAAAATATGGATTAAAGCACAGATTTTTTGCTACATTTCTTCTGGATTATTCAAAGTACAAGACCAAGCACAGCCAGTAACAGAGCTACACGAAGGATCCAGTATTCTACTAATTAATGTAAGAGGTCAGCAAGCACAAGTTGACTTGATTTCATTGACATTGCCTGATGGATAAATGAATGCTGTGAGATATAGGCTCAGAAAAGACCATACTTTGGCAGACATCAGATAAACTCCAGAGATCATTTAGTACAATCTAAGGAGCTCTAAACAACAGTAGAGTCACAACAGTAAGAGAAGGGAAGTACTTTTGCTCTTGCTTTTAAAGCACAGCATAGCTTAGACTGAGGCAGGAATGATTTTCAAGTTTCACTTAATACATACCTCTTAGAAACCATTATTTCCAGGCATTATAGTGGTGTTAGACAAAATTGATAGAACATAATCTTGATTCTTAAAAATCTCACTCCAGGGATCTTGCCAGGGTTGTAAACTCTCAGAATCAGTAAAGCATTAAAGGGGCAAAGTTTAAAATAAAGGAAAATGGTTCATTTGATAAAGGTAAGAAAAAGAAAGAAAGACAGCTACTCTGGAAGAGTAGGGGACATCAGAAAGAAATATCTGTAGGTTTTTGTCCTGAGCTCCTTTTTATATAGAGTAGTAATTTCTCCCATTCCCGATGTGGGCACCTGGAAGTTCTTCCTTTCCTCTCTGTGTTGACCCTAATCTGACCACCTCTACATTCTTTCTGACCATTTGCTTCCTTCCTGCTCTTTTGTGATGGACAGTTGTGTAGAGGGGGTGCCTCACAGAAGGGCAGTAGAAATTAATTAAAGGGGACATGTGTGTATCTGGTGCAATGTTATAGTGATGCTAAAGTGAGAATGTACATGTAAATATGTATGGATAGGTGTGTGTTTTATATATTAAATAAGCACCCTTTGGTGGTTACCCTTGTCTACTTTGTATTTTACTGGAGAGGAGGGCTGGTTACCCTGGCCTTTCATGCTCCTAGCTACATCCAAGGAGCATGTTTTGCCTGTTGATCTTCCTGCGAAGTTCTTACCTTATTTGTATTACCTGGCTCTTTCCCTGGCCTGGTTTCTCTCTCTTTCTTTGCCTTTGTCTTTCTAACTAGTGGAGTCTAACTTCAGAGACAAAAGCTGCTTTAGTAAGATTTCCTATTAATTTCTTTAGTAAAGCTTAGTGAGATCCTATTTTTATCATTTTTTTCTGCCTATGACCCCCATCCCGACAAGTGCCCTAAGAAAAAACACTTAACATTCCCTAGAAATAACTTTAGATATTGCAAAAATGTACTGATTTTCTCTTCTTTTTTTGTATTTTCTAGGGGAAAAAGAAAGTAGTACAATTGTAGCCAGGTACCGTGGATCTTTGCCTTAGTGATAATGGAATTTAAAACTGAAGCAAAAGTATGAATTTATAGGCAAAAGTTTTAAATGGGAAGTAAGAGAAAAATTAGGGAAAGGTTTTTAGCTGGAGCAGCTGGAGGGGACCCATGCTGATGAAGAGGACCAGACTGGCCTGCACACAGAGGGAGACACTAGTTTTACAGGCTACTATGGTATGCTGAGGCCTGGCCAATCACGGTCTCAGTCCTAGCTTCACAGTCACAGAGGAATCCTCATGGTGTGAGGGTCTGTTTCATTTTCATGAAATGACTATGTGTTTTTGGTGCCACAGATGGCCACAGTCCCACAGTCTCAGGGCAATTACTAGAGATTCTTCAGACTCCAAGTAGTAAGTGTCTTGAACTGTATGTTATAAAAGGCTGGTAATAGGATGTTGGTCTGAATACTGAAAATTATTTTATTACTTTTATTTTGGTGTCCTCTGTTTTGTAGGTGGTCAAGATAGGCTAGACAAATGCAAGGCTAATAAACATGGTTCTGTCAACTTCTTATAAAATGAGTAACATACCTATATCTAAAGTTTTATAGTTATAAATGGTATAAAAACAAAGGTCAAGTTTTGTTTTATCTCAGTTACTCATTAAGCATGTGTCTTAGTTATTTTTACTCACTACTGAGACAAAATACCTGATGCCCAAAAGTAGGGAAGGAAAGGTTTATTTCTTACAGTTCTCAGGAGTTTCAGTCCATACTTAGTTGGCTCCAAGGCAGCGTGGTGTGGCGGGGCAGCCATTCAAGGCTGCTGCCAAACAGCAAGGTGTGCGAACCCAGCAAGAGAGAGAAAGAGGAAGACTCCCATTCCTCTCGCCTTTATACTGTGTCTCGGCTCCACCCCTGGGCGGGTGCAGCATTCACATCACCAATCCCAGCACTAGACAACAAACCAATCACAAATGCCAGACTCAGCCCAGTCCACATTACATGAAGCCTTGGGGGCACACAGGATCCAACCAATATGGCATGTATAGACCCAAGTGAAACTGAATTTCAGCAAAATCTGTTTTTAAATCCCCAACTGTTTTAGAAGAAAACAAATTATGCTTTTAATGAGGAAGATGTTAAAGATTCAAAGTGAGTTGTCCTTTGTCCCTACAGCAGTCCCTAACTATATCAATATGGCAGGCAAGAACTCCCTCATGTACTAAGACATACACTAATGACAAGACACTATTTGAGGGAAGGTTATTTACCATGAAGAAACTGTAGTCTGCATAGCTACAGTCTGCATAGCTGTTTTAGAATATAGTAGCATAACATACCATCCTCATTTATCAACTCTGATGTTTATTTTTAAATCATTTGTAATTAATTTGAAAGGAAAACAAAAGATGCTGCTTTTTACTACGTCCATTGTAGCATTCCAATTTTTAAAAATTATCTGGTTGTTTAACATGCTGTTTCCAAGTAGTCTTACTTGGAAACTGAAAAATGAAAATTTGGTCAGGAAAGATTTGGGTCCTTTTCTTATCATATAAAGAATGTATATCCTCCATCTATATCTACAACACCTTGCATGGAGATAATGAAAAAAAGATTCATCTTGTTAAAGTCTGTTAAAAGGTTTAGCTTTTATGTAGAAGTATCTTTCAATTATGGTCATATAGCATATTGAGTTTGCAGATAAATTACTAGTTAGTGTTTATATTAGCAAGCATTTTTATTGCTGAAACACAATATCTGACATCCAGTGTAGTTTGGCTCACTGTTTCAGAGATTCAGTCCATTGTTGACTGGCCCCAAGCAGAAACCTCATGGTAGAAAGGTGTGGCAGAGCAAGGATGCATAGTTGCCTTGAAACAAAGCAAAGGAACAATACCAGAGAGACAGTGGTAAAATACCAGACTTAGACCTCAAGGCCATGTCTCCATTACTCAGCCAGACATACTGAGAAATATGCTCTGAAAATCCTGCTGGCAAATCCCAAAGCTAAACAAGCACTAACTGCCACATTCCACCTCTTGTCAATAAACACATCTCCACAATGATGCAGGGTAAACAGTCCCGTTCCAATAGGGAGAACTGGGAAATAGAAAAAAGCAAACCAGACAAAAGCAAAACCCAAGAGGGCAAACATTAAGTCTCACAGCTGTGTATTCAGCATCCCAGGCACTCGGTGGTAAAATGTGAGTTCTGAAGAATTTGGGCATCCCTACCTCTGTGGCCTTGCCAGTCACAGCCCACACAGCCTCTTCTTTGGGCTGTCCCTACTCATGGCCATAGCATGCATGCAAGGACTTCCTCTTTCACAGTTTTCATACACCTCTATTCTACTTTCTTTTGAAACGTTGAAACAATTCCTTTTTACAACGGTCTTCTGAACTTGTATATCACACTTCCCTAAGGCAACAGAGTTGTCTGTATACTTAACATCTTTCTTTAGCAGACACTAGAATTTAAGTTACACCACATATAATGTGTCTTCTCATTAACTACAAATAACATTAAACCACTAAGCAAATATGGACTATCATGCAATTAAGAAATAAAATCAAATACTTTATAAATAAAAGATAATAGGTTACACTGATAAGAAATACTTGAAATTGTCATATTCATATGGATAAAATTTAACCTGCATAGTTCAACTAAAATGCACTGAAACTGTTCTATGTTGAGCTATTATTCCAGATTTTGGGAATGATAGGAGTATTAACACACATACCCTACCACCAGAATGCTCACAGTTTAAGGAGGGACAATTACAAGGCAATATGGTATGTGTATATACACATAAATATCTACACATACAGACATGGATACGTGCAACATGTGTCAAACTGATAAAGGTTACTTACCCAGCAGTAAACTTTAGGAAAGATTTTCTAGAGGGTGTGACATTAAAGAATCAGATTTAAACTTACTTTCTCAATATCTGGATGACTTTCATTTTGCACACCGCCGTGGCTGTCCAGTTTCATAGAATTTTCTCTGTTGAGAACACAAACAAGTATCACCGAGGAGAGAGGAGCATCGTGAGTGCCGACTTCTCCCTGAGGCCGGCAGCCCCTGCCTTCCCTGTCATCACCTAAGAGCCAAGGTCTAACAGGAAGCACAAACAAGAGGAAGTCTGAATTAGAGGTGACGTGAGGAATGATATCACTCATTCTCTACAAAATGTAACAACTTGGTTCTAGATAACAGACATGTGTCAATAAATAAATTCATGACTCCAAGAAAAATACTTTCTTAAAAGTTGTTGCTGCATGAATTAAGTAAGGAATAGTGATAAGAGCAACTCAAAATATTTTGAGAGAAAACCAACAACGATGGTAGCTTTTGAAAAGAGGCCCATTATTTGAAACTTTTAGAACATTTTTGCTGCTAAAGGGAAAATTATCCATTGACAAATCCACCGATTTTTTAAATAATGAGTGAAAATTGTACATACTTTGGAGTGCTATGCAATGTTTTGATTTATGTGTATATATTGTGTAGTCTTCAAATCAGAGAAAACTTTTCTATAGCTTCACACATTTACCATTTCTTTGCTGTGGAAATATTACACTTACATTCTTAAACTTCTAACAGTCTTTCCAGTATACTTGTGCTTATATTCATACTTTAGTGATTTTGTGTTCAATTTTTATGTAAATAAATTTTTACAACATTTTTAATGCTTTGGAGAAAAACTTCATTGTTGTTGTTGCTGCTGCTGCTTTGTTTTGTTCTGTTTTTTGAAACAGAATCCCACTATGTAGCCTAGGCTGGCCTCAAACTCACAGCTGTCCTTCTGCTCAGCCTCCTGAGGGCTGAGATTACAGGTGTGCACCACCATGTCCAACAAACTTGTTTTTTTTAAAATAGACTTTTGGTTTGGAAAATCATTTATATTAATCTTAAAAGTCATTTGTATCTTTAAAAATAGCTTGGCTTTCACGCAGATTTTTTTAATATCAACATTTCCATCAATATTATTTGTTCTAAAAAGTTGAACTCAGACAATGAAATTTTTGCCAGAAATAGATTTTTCATTCTGCCCA
>RJWM01050421.1:0-10767 GCA_004363535.1 Dasyprocta punctata
TATCAGATTCTTTCATTATTCCATTTACACATTTGCTGCCAATTCTAAATATAGCTTTGCCTGAATATTTTGCTGCTATCATTAATTAAACATTATGCCATTGAAATTCCTACATTTTAAATTCCACAACAGGCAACAAGGCTTGTCATGTTTTGACTACTTATAATCAAGGCACCAAGATTTATTTAAGCTATTTAAGGTAACAGATAATTATTATTTATAGTAGACTAATGATCAACTATCACTAGTTTCTGCTGAATATGGAAATTTCATAGCAATCCTCAGATACACTTTAAGAGCTAAGAATTTGCTGCTCTTTTTATAACTGCTCTTGAGAAGGGAATGGTGTCAGCAAGATGGCAGAATGGGAGCTTTCTACTTTCATCTTTCACAGAAGCATTGATTTAGACAGCTACTTAGGGGTGAGAACTCCTCCGTGAGAGTATAGGAGTACTGTGAAGGAGTTTCAGCACATTAGTGGTTCAGAATAATTTGAGAATAGGTGCACTGAAGAGGTCAAGAATGGTTTCACTTTAACTATATCACCTCTCCACATGGCAGCAAAACTTAGTGCCAAGAAAAACATTTGCACGTAATTTTCCACACACAGGAAAGGAAGAACACAATGAGTAAGCATATGGCTTTTCAAACTGGGAGGGCTATTTTTCCCCCAAAAAAGCCTCATCCATATTACTGAGGTGACTGGCATAGTGAGTGGTTGGAAAAGGTTAGAGTCAGGGAAGAGGCTGTGGGCACTGTTACTGCAACAGAGCCTGCATGAGGATTCCTACCCTCTATCACACGGGATGCCTGACTGTGGAATTCCTCCTCCCACCCCTAGTTGGTTTATGGTCATCCCAAACATTCTCCATACTTCATGTTCTTCCCAACCAGGTTGTCTCTCAAATTATTCCCTTTCAGTTAGCAACTATATTCTCATGTAGACAATCCACTTGACTCCACAGGCACAGAACGATGAGCAAATTAGGGCATGAGCCTATGGAAAACAAATTGAAAGCTCTCAACACTCAACCTACATTTGAAAAACTGACAGAAAAAACGATTTTAAGAGTCTACCTTGCCAGGAAAAAGTCATGTGGAAATTGTATCCACATAAAATTTCTCAGAAAGCCTCAGAAATCCCAACCAAGTAAATTGGCAAAGACATTTCTCTTCAGAAGGCAGTCAATAAAGACTTGAGGAGACTCCTTTCTCAAATCTGAAGACACCAATGCAAAATTTCAAAGGCCATAAAAAATAAGAAAATCTGATACCATCGAGGGAATGAAATCATATTCCATTAACCAACCCTAGAGAAATGGTGTCTTAATTACTCTTCACTCGTTACCAAGACAAAATACCTGATGCCCAAAATTAAGGAAGGAAAGGTTTATTTCTTACAGTTTCTCAGGAGTTTCAGTCCATACTCAGTCAGCTCCAAGGCAGCGTGGTGTGGCAGGGCTGCCATTCACAGCTACCGCAACAGTAAGGCCACTGGCGAGAGAGAGAGAGAGAGAAAGAGAGAGAGAGAGAGAGAGAGAGAGAGAGAGAGAGAGAGGGTGGATACAAGAAAAAGGAAGCCCTGCCTCCTTTACACTGTGTATTGGCTCCACACCTGGGCAGGTGCAGCACTCACATCACCAATCCCAGTGCTAGACAATAAACCAATCACAAACACCAGACTCAGCCCCATCCATGTTACAGGAATCCTTGGGGGGCCACAGGACACCCCATTGCAAATAGAGAGCTATGAATTGTCTGATGAAAAATTTAAAAAATCATTTTAATAAGTTCAATGCACTACCAGGCATTACAGATAAACTAAATGAAATTAGAAAAATAATACATTAATAGAATTTAATTTTCATTGAAGACATGAAAACTTATAAAACAAACAAATATGCTGTTGCTGAAGAGTTCAATGAGTGGAATGAAAAGTACAAGAGAGATATAATAGCAGATTGCTCAAGATGAAGAAATACTGTGTAAGTTCAAGACAATCATTTGAAAATATCTACCCAAAGCAAAAATAAATAAATTAATAAAACACCTAAAATAGAATTAAGAAATTCAACAGGAAATATGGGACACCACTAAGAGCACACATTAAGGGCGTCTAAGAGAAGACTGTACAGAAAGCTTATTTTAAGAAGTAATAGTTGAAAACTTTCAGAAATATGCAGAAGATACAGACATTCAGATACATGAAGCTTAAAGGTCTCTGAGCAAGTTCAAATAAAAAGCACTTTTTCATTAATTCAGATTGTAATCCAATTATCAAAATTAAAAGACAGGAAAATTTGAAAGCAACAGTGGAGGTTCATCACACACAACAGAACCACACAAGTTGAACTGGCCTCAAACTCACAGCAGTCCTGCTGCCTCAGTCTCCCAAGTGCTGGAATTACAGGCAAGGGCCACCACATCAGTTCTTAAAATATACCATTTTAATCATATTTTATGTAAAAATGTGTAGTGGACACTCAAAATATAGATAAAACAACACATACTAAATCATAAATGAAAACTATAATAGTAGATGATGAAAGGAACAAAGATTTCATTAAAGGAGCCAGAGAATAAAAACTATTATGGATATGATAAGTGCTATGAATCAATTACCTAATCAACTTACATTCATAGTGAGTTCTTTAATAAAAAAATGTAGAGTGGTCATATAGATTTAAAAATAAAAATCCAAACATAATCTGCCTACAAGAGATTTACTTCAGATTTGAAGACACAAAAATACTGAAATGAAGGTATAAAAAGATATTCCAAGCAAATGTAAACCAAAAGAGAGAAGAAGCAGCTGTATTCATATTGTATAATATAGACTTTTAGTCAAAATTATAAATTGAGAGAAAGAAAGTCATTTTCACTGATGAAAGGATTCATTCATCAAGTTGTTATTTTTTTAGGACATGATCTTATACACAGAAAACCTGACAGACTTCACTAAAAAAATCTGTAAGAAGTAATAATTTCAGTGGTGTCGGGATACAAATAAACATAAAAAAATTAGTTGCATCTCTAAAATAACAATTTTATATGCTATCAAAAAATTTAAGAAAACAATCATATTCAACAGCATCACAAACATAAGACACTTAGGAATACATTTAATCAACAAGGCAAAATATTTGTTCATTGAAATGTATGCAACATTGATGAAAGTAATAGAAGATATAAATATATGGAATAATATGTCGTGTTCATGAACCAAAAGAATCAATGCTGTCAGACTTTCCATACTGCATAAAGCAATACACAGATTCGACACAATATCAAAATACCAATGGCATTTTTATAGACAGGAAAAAAACCTCCAATATTGGTATGGAGCAACAACAGATCTAGTCAATCTTGAATAAAATAAAAGCTGGAAGTACCAAACACCCTGATTCTTACAGAGCTTAGTAATTAAAACTCTAGTAATTAAAACAGTAATTAAAATGATAGTAATTAAGACAGTATGATATTGTCATAGAACACCAAACACATAGATCAATGGAACAGAATAAAAAAAATATACACAAGCATATACAGTCAACTAATCTTTGACAAAAGTTCCAAGAATACCATACAAAAAAAAATCTCTTAATCTCTTAAATAAAGGGTGATCGAAAAATTGAATCTCACTGTAAAAAATGCTAATAGTAATTACTTAAATCTGTCACAAAAATCAAATCAAAAGGCTTACTTAAAAATAAACCCAGAAACTATAAAATTCCTAGAAGAAAGTAAAGAGGAAATGCTCTATGTCTTTGGTCCTAATGATTTTTACTGTATGATACCAAAATTACAGGCAACAGAGACAAAACAGTAGGACTACATTAAATTAGTTTCTTCACAGCAAAGAAAACAATCAACAAAATGAAAACACAATCTACAGAACAGAAAAAATATTTGTAAGCTATATATAAGCAAGGGGTTAATATGCAAAATGTAGAAGAAACTCAAAAAAATCTATTTTTTTCAAATCTTTTTTAAAAATGAGCCAAGGACTTGAATAAATATTTCTCAAGCAATATACAAATGGTCAAAAGGTTTATGAAAAGATGCTCAATATCACTAATCAACATGAAAATACATACAACTCAAACCACCACAACATAACGCCTTGCATTTCTTAGGATGGCTATCATCAAAAAGTCAAAATATAACAAATATTATTAAGAACAATGGGAAAGACAATCCTTATTCATTACTAGTGAGAATATGTATTGGTAGAGTCATTATGGAAAACTATATGGAGTTTCCCTAAACGTTTAGAAATAGAACTACTGTCTGAATCACCTACCCCAATTCTGGGTATTCACTCAGAAGGATGAAATCATGATCTTAAATATTTGTAAGTTTTGTTAGTATTAAAAACTTTATTTTTAAGATTTAAATAATTTAGGTCACTACATTTTCTTTCAATGAAATAACCCATGGACTTTGCCTTTTTCTTTTTAATCCACTGAGAGTTGATTCTGGTGTTTTGTTTTTGTGCTTGTTTGTTTTATTCTGGTGTTAAAGCGCATTAGGTACAGAATAGGCTATCTGAACTCAACAAGCCTCATATTTTAGAGCAGCAATTTAAACTCCTTTGGTCTATTTGAGCTACTATAAGAAATGCAATAAACTGAGTGTCTTACTTTATAAAACCAGGAATTTATTTTCATGGGTCTAGAAGCTAAATCCAAGATCAAAGTCCATTTGGCCTCCTTTCTGCCTTCTAGATGTTACTTTCTCACTCTGTCCTTATGTGACAGCTCTGGGGCTTGTTTTCTATAAGGACACTAATCCCATTCATGAGAGTTCTGCCCTCATGACCCAGATATCTCCCAATGGTCCCGCTTCCCAATGCCAGCACACGGGTGAACAGGTTTCAGCATATGAATTCTGGAGGGATGCAAACATTCAAACCATAGTATTGTTTTTTTGGCTCAGCTTCCTTTTCTTTAACATTTAGTGCCTATTTAATTTATTTATGGTGAAGATAAAATGTGTCAGTTTGTATAAAATAGTTTAGTACCTGAACATATATAAATTCTTAATGAAAACAGAGATATTACACACACATACATGCACACACGCACACACACACATGTACATATTCACACAGAGCTCTACACCCATAAACATATTACATAAGTGATAAGAATGGAAGGAAATTCCTTTAGTTTATAGAGTACAATTTAATTCATGTATACACAATTAGCACCATACCTGCCATAAATGTAAGAATTCAATAAGTATTCTTATTTATCTATATTTCCCAGAAGCTGATTCAGTTCTGTTTTTAAATTTTACTTAGAAAATTTTATTTAAAAGTTAGCTGAACTGAATTACTTTCTTTGTTGAATAATCTTTTTTAAAGTTTATGAAAGATGAGGTCAACATGGTGGATGAAATATGTGACAGTCCACAAAGGTCCAAAATACACACTGGTATCAGAATAATTGCTCTTGCACAAGATAAAAATGTACACTGTGGCATCTTCTCTATAAACCATTTCATTATTAATGTGTCTATAAGTAAAATTTAAAATTTTCAAATCACAAAAATGCTACAAATACTTTGTGACAGAGTCAGGCTATTAAATCACACTTACAGAGAATTCAGCAATCCACAAGCCTGACAGAGGGAATGACACTTGGCATCAACGTGTCAAAAGATTCACTTGGTAAGGAAAAAATAACCCCATTTTATTTAAGCAGGGGGTCAGTGTTCAGCAAGCACTTCTCCTTGGCAAGGTAATGATTTCAAAGCAATTACCCCTCAACTGTCAGAATCCAAAGATCACATTTGACCATTTGCTATTTTTAAATGTATTTAGTACAAAATAGTTTAGTACCTGAACATACATAAGTTCGCAATGAACTTATCTATCCATCAGCTATTCGTAGTAACTATACAACTAATTTTGAGTGCTAGACAGAAAGAAGTAGTCACATGAAACAGAAAATATATGTTAACCTGTGGAATGGATAGCCAATAATAATGTAATGTGCTAGGTCAGTTTCAAATATAAAACTTTAGAAACCATTTAATGGGATGGCAAGTAGCTTTTATTTTATCATAACTATCAGAAAGCCAGGAAAAAAATTTTTTTCCAAATTATTCTTAGTTTTAAAAGAATTCAAAGAAATTTTGCTACTTTTCTTCCTCCTCCTCTTCATCTTTCTGGATTCATTTATAGCTTTACTGAGAAATAATTTTGTGCCAGTTAATCTCAATTTTTAACTAGATTGGATTGAGAGTCCTGTATATGTGACTGGATTATAAGGGCACTAACACTATCAGTGTTAACTTGTTGGTGAGTTCACAGCTGAATGGACTTCCAGGAGGTAGGGCTTAGTGGGGAGAAGTGGGTGGTGGTTCTGTGATCTTGGGGACATCTGGCCCCTGGCTCCTCCTTTTTCTGGCTCTTCCTCTGCTCTGTGCTTGCCAGGTGCCATGAATTCAACACTTTTCCTCTACCACTGCCTTCCACCATGATGTGTGGCACCCAGCGCACGGTGGTGCTGAAAGCAATGGTGGCCCTGGTGGTGACAGCATCGTTGGCACCCAAGGTGGTGGTGGGGTATAATAAGACAGTGGATTTCAAAGAGTTGAGGTGCTGCTTCATGCCACCATGGAGAGGAAGTGTGCCTTTTGGGGAGCACTGCCTTCAGTCATCACCTTTAAAACTTTGTGTGTTCTTAGTGACAGGTTCAAAGCAGTATTCAATAATTCCTTTGTTTTGACACCTCAACAAGTTATGGAGATATGCATATCAAGGGACTTTTTGCCAGGTGGTCAGAGAGACTATACACTTCAAGTTCAGTTGAGACTTTGCCTGGCAGAGACAAGTTGTCCTCAAGAAGATCACTATCCCAATAGTCTATGTATAAAAGTAAATGGGAAGCTGTTTCCTTTGGCTCTTTATTCACCAATGACTAAAGATAGGATTGAGCAGAAGTACCCTGGATGCCACTTGAATGTTGCATCTTTAGTTAGATTGTCTTCAGCTGTGCCACATCAGATTTCTATTTCTTGGGCACCAGAAATTGAAATAAATTATTCCATGTCTGTTTATCTTGCATGACAGCTAATATCAAACATGTTACTAGAGAGATTAAAAATGAAAGATATTAGAAACTCTAATTATTCCAGAGCCTTAATTAAAGAAAAATTTACTGCAATCCTGATAGTGAAATTTCTATACCTAGTCTTCAGGTATTCTTCATGTGCCCTTTAGGAAAAATGAAGCTAATAATCTCATGCCATGCAGTGACTTATACATGTCTGTGGTGTTTTGATGCTACCCTTTATGCACAAAGAGAAGAAGCCCACCTGGATTTATCTTGTGTGTCACAAAAAAGATGGCTATGAAAATCGAATATTAGATGGGATTTTTATGGAAATTCTAAATGACTGTTATATGCATGAGATCAAATTCCAAGAAGATGGTTCTTGTGTCTGATTAAAGTATCCAGTCAACCATGTACAAAAATTAAAAGTTCAAGTGTCCTCACTAAGCCTTGCCCACTAACTATTGCCAGTGAGGCAAGCAAGAAGAAAATAGATGCTATTGACCTAAGGATAGAAAGCTCTCCTGATGAAAAGGAAGACTCTTCTTCCAAAAAGAAATGGACCATCATGTCAGAAATACAAAACAGCCCAACCGAAAGAGTTCTCATTCTGCTGCTATTTTGCCTTCATTAAGACTACTCAGTACCATTTCACCATCTGCCAATATCAAGCCTATCATCAAAGCCACCAGATTTGGATTTTCTTACCCTTATTCCAATTAACCTCCAATACTGTTTTCCTGTGTTTTTGGATAGTCTCACTGTCACGGCTTATATCTAGATGTTGTCCCCAAGACTTCCTGTAGTCATGGGTGGAGAGTTTCAAAAACAGTTGAATTAGCGTGTACGATGGTGGGATTAAGAGTGTAATGCTAGGATTAAGGGTGCTCCACCCTCAGTGTGAGTGGCACCACCCAAAAAGCAGTAGCCTGAATGGAATATAAAAGGACAGAAAGAAGCTACTTTGCTGCTTTACTGCCTTCTGCCTTCCCTGCTTGCCACAGACTGTTTCCCCTTCTCGTGATGCCCTTCTGCCATGCCATCCTGCTTTGGAATCAGCTGAAAATAAAGTGAAACCTCTACAAACTGTAAGCCAAAATAAACCCTTTCTCCTTTAATTTTGGTTGTTGGGTACTTTTTTTTTCCTCAGCAGTGAGAAAAGTAACCAAGATGCTTACCTCAGTCCCACCAGCCCCCATGAAAGCAGTACTCATGTTGGTTCATGCACCATCAGGAATGAGACGGGGGTTATAACCAGCCCTGGAAGTAGCATGACTGACATCATCTCATTGGACTAAAGGAGAATTCAGTAGATTTGAGAATCATTCATTCAGACTGCTCCTTCTTGGATATCTGGTCCTTGGAAGCTATTATTTTGGCAACTTGACATTTATTGAAACGTCAGATGGATTATTTTACTTTCTGAGAGATAAACATAGATGACAGCAGCAAGAACAAAAGGACAGATGAGGACTTTTTACACATTGCTGTGTGCTGAGCATCAGATATATTCAGTCATAAACAGTGTCTTGAGTAGTGCATTGCAATTTCACATTACTGGACAGATTCTAAAAATCATTTTGAAATTTTTGTTATATAACATATAACACTAAAAAACTTTTCTAATTTAAAAAAAGATGGAATCACTGGTTTAAAAAAATAAAAGATTCATCTGCCTTAGAGCTGGCAGACCAGAGACAGAAACTGTGAACCAAAATAAACCTTTTCTCCTTTAAATTGCAGGTGTCAGGTATTTTGTCCCAACAACAAAAATCAGATTAATACAAACTTATATTTGATAAAATTTACTCATTATATGTATATAGGTTTGAGGGGTTTGGGGAGTTGTTTATAGTCATGTAACCTTCACCACGAGCAAGGCATAAAACAGTTTCATCATCCTAAAACCTCTTTTGCCTCTTTTATTCAACTGACTTCCCTGACCCTGGCCCTGACCTAAGGTAAATTGGACACCAATTAATAGTATTTCAATGTTAGTAAAAATTATCATTTTAACCTAAGTCTTTATGAATGTTTTGATTTTACTTTACATTGAGAAGAGAGAAAGAACAGGTGTTTGTTAAACTGGGAGTTGAAAGGACAACGGAGACCCTGGCTAAATAATAGGGATTTCTGAAGGGTTCACAGCAGCTCTGCTCTAAAGCTTGGCCATTCTGGCATCTTGTATTACAGTGCTCTGTCTCCCACAGTGTTGTGATCATTGACACTGGTAATGTGCTAATATTCTTTCTCTCTCTGTCTCTGTCTCTACCTCTATCTCTAACCCTCTCTTGCTCTCTTTCTGTCTCTGTCTCTGTCTCTCTCTCTACCTCTCTCTCTCTCTCTCTCACACACACACACACACACACACACACAAGTTACTGTTTTTGCTTCTATTGGGCTTTTGGCTGGCCTCTGGTTTCTTTGGACTGACTGGCCTGTGGATAGAATGTGAAAGAAAGATATCCTGCAACCCTCGATGTTACCATTCACTTATTCTATTAGCTCTCGAGTGTTTCCCTCCATCTTTCTGCCCCAGTGTTCACTTCTAACATCTGACTAGCCAGCCTCTCTGCACTGCCTAGTTCCAATTCCAGATGATTATAAAATATTTATGAAATATTTTCCACACTATTTGAAAGGATAATTAGGGTTAGGTAGTATTCCTAAAATAAAATGTTTTTCTTATAATGATCCTACAAATTACTTTTTTCTCACTTATGGGGTCCTCTGCCAACACCTCAATTCCACAACCTGCCAAATCAGGTTACCCCACAAATTACTGCCCAGCGCATGGCTTCTCTTAAGGTAGAATATTCTGAGTTCAGCCAGTGATCCAATGCCCATACCATAGTGTAAGACTGCTTCTCTGAGTAGAGAAATAGTTGCATAGGGAAGAGCTACTGAGCATTATTAGCATATCTGATACAATAAATGTCCATGTGCCCAAATACCTATATAAACACATATTAGCACCACCATCATTACATAATGGGGATTGAGTGCATTTTTCCCATTTATTCTAATACATGGAAAAATGTTCCAAATAAAGGTCTAAATTTAACACATAGTGACGCAGTTATCTACAACTGAATGTTTTAACCTTGATACCTCTACTCTGAATTGTGGAATTAACAAGGGAAAAACTAACCTATGACAGTTATCCATCAAAATCAGTGCAATTCTGCTGAGGTCCTGTGATATAGTTTATCCTTACTGGTGCCCTTGATGTCAAGTCTGACTTATTAGTTGAGGTCTATCAGTCTTTGAGAGAATACAGACTGGGTACGTGTGGAATGAGGCCCCAACTTACATGTTTGTAAAACTCTCCCAGCTGACTCAAATACACACCCAGTTTTACACACAAACTGACCTAGGAGATCAATGCAGTCATTGGGACTATTTTCATTCACATGTACTTGATCAGAACATTACAAATGAAGTTTGCTAACTCTAGATATTGTAAGTGTGAAGAAATGAAAAACAATCTAAACATCATGAAGGATAAGCTGCATTTGTCTACTTACTAATCATTTACTTTCATTTATTTAATGACTTTGCATTCTTCTAGGGACTTCATTAAGAGCTTTACCCGTATTAGCTTATTTAAAATTTCATACAAACCTATGATGTGATACAGTCTTTACTTTTTGTTACAGATAAAAACTGAGAAGAAAAAACAGATTAAATACCCGGCCCCCCC
>RJWM01050422.1:0-10764 GCA_004363535.1 Dasyprocta punctata
AAAACAGAAGAAAGAAAGCCAGCTACTTAAGGGGCAAATAAACATGCACCATGAAGACATACAAGAGCAATGTAGTACCAATTAATTTCAAAGAACTTCAAAGGGAAAACGTGACAAAATTGCAACCAACCATCTATCAGAAATACTTCCTGCTTTGACATTTACATAGTGATAAATGGACATTATATACAAGTTGTAGCAAAGACAGAAAAGGACTATGTATCTTTGATTTAGATATTCCACTTTTTTCCTGTTGCTGATTTTTAGAGTACTGGACCTCCCTAGTCTCTCAGTCTTGATCTCTTTGTTTCTAGGCTACCGCAAAAGCTTTGTTTTCTCCCTGCAGGCCACCCACTCCCATTGGCATAACCTGATCTTAATTCTGCACTGAAACTCGTCTCTTAGCACACATCCTGCCTGTACTGATTTCTCTGATTTTCCTCCTCATCTTTCTGTACAAAGAGTGTATCATAGACTGAATCCAAATAGCCTAATTGAAACCTGGTGAAGCATTTTGCCAAGGTCGCTTCAATCTGGTTTCTAAACGATTTGAGTCAGAAGATCATCGCTATCATTAGCAAGTTGGCGACTAGAGGGGTGCTTTCCACAGTAACCGAAGGACTTCAAGACACAATCAGTCCTTTTCAATCTACATTTGAGAAGGTGGCACACAGGTGTACTGAATCTTCCTTGCTATCTTGTCAGGAATAGGTGACACGTTGAAGTATGTTACATAAGCACATTTCAGGCTAAATCTAGGGATTTTAAACACTGGAGAAATTTGCTAATGTGATGTGTGTCTCTCAGGTATGATAGACTAATTTGATTCAACCTCCTTATAATTTGACTAAGCACATATCTGGGGGGCTTAATTTATTTATTCACTTACTTCATTTACTATTATTCCATTTTTGCTTCATTGCAGGATAATTTCCATTTATGTATAATTTATAAAAATTTTAAATAGCCACTTATAAAATCTGAAAGAGCTTGACTATATTTTTTACCTGATTACCAGTGTGTTTGTTGGGCTGAAAATGTTAGCCAAAAAAACTTCTGAGAAGATGTACCTAAAATGAGTAATAAATAAGTAGATAAGTAGTGTGATTTAATTAGACATGTTTAAGGGAAAGTGATGGAGTATTAAATTAGAAAGAAAGTGCCTTTTTTTTTTTTGTATAATGTCAGGGGTCCCTGAGTTGCATCTTTATGTAAACCAGGTGTGCTTTCTCCCACACATTACGAGATGATGGACTAGTTTTATTACTCCACACTGGAAATGAGATTTTTACTTTTGGGAAGTTATAGTACACATGCCAATATTACTTGATTGCAATCCCTGTATACCTTGGACAGCTAGTTAGTGTTTTGGTTTCCCTTTTATTGCCCTCAATATTCTCTGGCTACCATTTGCTAGATCTCTATCTCCAGTATATTCCTGAGAAGTTGCTCTAGCCATTCCAAGTAAAATGATATTTTATTTAGAATTAAAGTGATAAGGCAACTATATTAAAAATCACTTCTTGACACAAATACTAAAGTCTTAGCAGGGTGCATTGCCACATCCCAGTGATTTGAGCACTCTTACCCAGCCTCTAAAACTCAGGAATTTAGTGAGACCTTGTTTTCAATTTATAAAATAAAACTATAAAATAAAAAGAACTGGGGGCATAATACAATGCAAAGACCCTAGGTTTAATTGTTAGTGCCACAAGAAACAAAACAAAAATAAAAATACCTTGATTAGCATAATATTGGTTTAGCTTTGAAAAATACAGGCTTTTTTAAAGCTGTTTTTCATGCTTCAGGATTTTTCTGTGTACATTCTCTGATATACTACCTTCACGAAACATTATAAATCCCAGCTGACCACATGTTGTGAGTAGTTTGTCCACTGAAAGGAAAAAATTAAACTAAGTGAGGACTCCAATCTAGATTACAGTTTGCTTGACAACTATATTCCCTTACATAGCACTTCATTTATCTAAGATATGGAAGACTTCTCTTAATTGCTTTCTAAGGAACTATTTGTAAAGCAGTGTACCCCTAGAGGCAAGTCCCCATAGAGACTATATTGATTTTTGTTACTTGTGTAAAGACAGTAGCAATGCCCCAGTTATGGACCAAACTCACTTTATTTGTATAATCAGTTTTATCACTTGATGTTTTTAAAGGTAACAGTGATATATCTAGTTTTTTCTAATTGTCTCTGGCTATATACTATATTTTGAAGATCTTTGGAAAGGTTTAAATTTTTACTCTTTTTAGTAATTTATGTCAAACAGTTTGTATGTTTTAGTATTAAGTTCATAATTCTTCACATTATAGGATTTTATTCATAAAAGCTTTAAACTATTAACGGATTTGGAAACATTTTAGAGTTGATTTTAAAATACATGTGCACATTGAGATTATTGATCTGACTCTATGTGAGAAAGACTTTCACTTAAATCCTATTGCCAATTAATTAAGCTATAAATTCTAAGATATGAAAGCTCTTCAAGGAACCAAAGAAATAACTTTAGACCATTGATTCAATGATCGTATACATTTTACCTAAAAAATTACATGGTATTTTCTTTTCAAATCTTTTCAAATCTTGTAATTAATTTTATCCAGTGTGTTTGATATCAGAAGTACGTCTATAAGGAAGCATGCCCATACTCTCATAGTCTGTTTAATTATTCAGTCACTAAACTGTCCAAAGATAAAGGACACCCAGGTGTAATGAAACCATTGACATTACTACTCTTACCACTAGTATAGAAAGTATCTGCAGTGGATGTTGCCTGGACCAACATATTCCCCTAATTGGCAAGAGAGTTGCTGATGACTACAAAGAGGTGAGACTTCTTCCCTCAACCAAAGAAAGTAAGTCCTCTCTAAGAGGGCAGCCCACATCCATTGAGGAATAGATGAGAGGAGAGGAAAAGCTTTAATTAATCACAACCCCATTCCAACATTTGAACTTCTCTCTAGAGGCCCATGTTTAGGCAGCTTCTCCCAGTGCCCAGTTTTTCTTTCATCACTGCTCAAAACTCTCATTCTGGGAAGTTCTCCCCAGTAAACTCTTGTACACATATCCTAGAAACTGTTCCTAGAAAACCCAGTCTATTGAAGTTAGTATTAGGTCCTAGAAGCAGAATGGTATATTGGTTGGCTGGTGATAAGGACTCTGTCACTAATCTCAAGTGAGGGTCCTTGGCATAATCTCAAGAAACAGTTATAACTCTCCCAAGATGTGTGGCTTGTAATCTAGCAAAGAGAGACACTAGGAGGAATGATGCAGCAGGCATTTGAAAGATCTGAAAGAAATCATATACACAAGGATTTAAGAATCTGATGGATGGGAGCCATCAATGCATTGGTAATCACCAACGTAAGGTGAATTTTCTAAGCTACAGGATCTCCTTAGTAGGAAATAGAAAGTTCCACCTCCTAGAACTGGGAGGACAATGTGATTAGGGGAAACCTGATGTTCTGGTACCAGGACTCAATCATAAGATTAACAAAACTCCAGAAATAGATGAATTTTTAACTTTCTCATGTATACTATACTACATCAGGGCTTCAGGAAGTTTGTTGTTTAGATGCATCCTTGAACTCTCTGCTTTCTGTTGCTCTCTGTTCTTAGCTGATGGAATCCAAGGCCATTCTAGAGATGGGCAGTAGAGGAAAATATGGTAAGGCTATTTGCTTTCTTGTCACTTTTCTTCCTGGCTATAGTTTTGGTTCACAAATTGTCTTGGTTACTTTTCACTCATTGCTGAGACAGAATACCTGATGCCTAAAATTAGAGAGGGAAAGGTTTATTTCTTACAGTTTCTCAGGAGTTTCAGTTCATACACAGTAGGCTCCAAGGCAGCATGGCGTGACTGGGCAGTCATTCATGGTGGCCGCCAAACAGCAAGGCACATGGACCCAGCAAGACAGAGGACAAGAGAGGGAAGACATGTGTTCCTCCAGCCCTTACACAGTATGTTGGCTCCACCCCTGGGTGGGTGCAGCACTCACATCACCAATCCCAGCACTAGACAACAAGCCAATCACAAACGCCAGACTCAGCCCTGCCCAAATTAGATGAGGCCTTGAGGGGACACAGATCAAACCAATACACATGTGATTACATGGCCTATGGGGTGGCCATATTTCCATAGTTAAAATTCTAGTCAAGTTTCAGCAACACCCTTTCCTCCATGTGCCCTTCAGGATAAAGGGACAGTAATGATTTCCATTAGTTCCTATAATAGCTCAACTGTTGATTCTCTCCCACTAAATCTGCATTTTGTAGTTGATTTCTGTTTCTTGCTTGGAACCTGACTGATGATGATGACAAATTATTTTTTATGTTCTTTATTTTTACTTCTTTTGCAATCAAAATGTATTTTTACAATTTCAAAAAACAATAAGGGCCAGGGATATGGCTCAGTGGTACAGTGCCTGCTTGGCAAGGGTGAGGTCCTGTGTTCAAATTCTGTTACCAAAAATAAATAAATAAATAAATAAATAAATGAAACTAATGTGCTTCAGCATCCAACCTGGGAAAAAATGAGAAAGATGTGATCATGGTACTCTTTGAAAATATTAATAAAATCACACATATTTATTCAACGGTTTCTTTTGGCTTGGCGTTGGTGGTTTATTCCTGGTAAAACATTCCATGGGGGAGGTGGGGACTAGGAATAGAGGGCTTACAAGCTTTAGATTTTGTTTTGTCGTGACTTTGATAGCAGCAAGTTCTGACTCATTCCTTCCCTTCACAAATTTCAGTTCAATCCAAGACTTATGCTGATGAACTAGGAGCTTATATTACTGAAAGACAAAGCTACAGGTGAACCAAGATTAGCTGGGCTGTTATCCAAAACAGAGCACATCAAATTATTTAATCCTAAAGTTAAAAAAAATTAAGAAAAACCATGAAGATTGCACTTACTGAATCATTTCATAGGACAACACTATACAAATGCATCTTTTCCTTGTTGTTACTCATTTGAGATATTGTCTAAAAATACACTATTGTCACATAATAATATATGCAAACACAATCTTCAAGCACTTCACTAGAAAAATTAAGTTGTTGCTATATTTAAAGTTAGCTAAATTAAGAAATACTTGTCTAATTCAAAACCCTAGCTTGAATTGCGGTCCAAGAGACACTCCTCCCCTCTAATGTATTATGAAAAGAGAAGTAATTAAGTTCCTATATATGGAAAGAATTGGCTTTCTATTTAGACACATCATTTACTTTTTACTCAATTGCTCCATGGGAAGGCAGACAGATATAGCATCCTACATGTGCCTCTGCATCTGTGCGGTCTGTGTAAAGCAAACATCCAAACTCTCTTAGGACTGCTCAGTTAGAGAGGGAAATAATGAAAACATTTTATCAAGAGGGAAATATCAGCTTCTGACAAGCTCATCTTAGTGGTATCCTTTCAACTGATGGATGACCAGAGAAACTGTGGGTATATAGCTTATACAGACTTCTTAATGGCATGCTGCTATCATCCCAAGGGTAGTCTGCGATGGGGTTATCCACCCTACAGGACAAGGCAACTCAATTTAGGGTTAGAAGAGACAGTGGGGGTCTTGTTATCCCAGGCCCTCACGTTGTGGATGAAGGAAACAAATTTCAGTCTAGGAAATTTCTGTCATGTTGTCTCCCTGAGCAGTTTAGCCAGGACATCAAAAGCTGTCAACATTGACAACCTGGCACATGGTTTAACATTTATGTCCTGTTACATATTCTTTTCAGTTTCATTAAACATGTGTTTATTGAGAATATATTAGATATTCAATGCTTTTGGTTAATGCCATCCCCAAGAAACCTTGAACTAAATAGCAGGTGAGATTACTGAGAAGCCAAATGTCAAAAAGGGAACCAAATCTTCTTAAATCAGATGAGCAAGAAGAATCTTGAACTCCTGTGCATAATAAGACATTTGGAAGGACTGGATTATATACCAAGTGTCACTAACTTGTCAGTTATACTTCAAACATCTACATGTTATAAATAGGAATGGAAATGTAACTGAACATTGACAGCTGGGGTGAGTTCACAACTCTGCAATTTGAAACTCTAGTGATTTGCACATTAACGAAGTCATTTAGAACATGGAGTGGAAAGGGGTAAATAATGTAACTCCAGGAAGCATCAACACTTAGGATATGGACTCAGGAAGAAAGGACTCAAATGGCACAAGGAAACCCACATCCAAGAGAAGGTAACTGGAAGTGAATTGAGTTTTATATCCTAAATCAATGTCAGGTAAAGGATTTGGTTTCTTTTGATCCCAGATCTCAGTGAAAACAACTGGTAAAAAGAGGAGAGAAAGGACCAGTGGCTATTAGTCTCCTTTTTAAAGAACTGAGGCTCTGAGGAGGTGTAGCCAGAGCAAAATGTGGTTGAGGCTGCTTTGTCTGTGGAACAAAAGAGGTCTGGCACCACATTGTGGATTTAGAAACAAGTGTATGCCTTGTATTTTCTGATTTTTTTAACCTTCTCCTGAACATTCCTTGTGAAACTTCCCTAGAGGTAAGGAAGGATATATAGCTTCCAAAAGATAAATAAATAACTATGGAGGGGTTGTAAAGGAGGAATGGAGAAGTAAAGGACAGTAACTCCTGATTCCATTTGCCAAGCCACAACATCATAAAAGTGGTGCATTAGAGCTGATGACCTGGTGAATCAATTGATTCTTCCATTCCAGCTACCACAGATGTAGTCCTCAATCTAACTGTGGTGATTGTCCCTGAAAACTCAGTTCTGACAGATTCACTCAGATGTGCTTTTGAAAAAGAACTCAAAGCTAAAGGGAGATATTTACCAACAGAGACCTGTCAAAATGACACCAAGTGATTGAGGTTAAAAAATAAATTACTACTCCGTCACCTGAGTCACTCATCTTAGACAGATTCCTGCCAAATTAAATGGTCATTCTGAATTGCCTTGAGAGAATATGCAGGTCTGAATACTTTGTGTGTATTCCTCCAGTAACTCTAAAACCTTCTCCTGCTAGGGAAAAGGTTTCAGTATTTCCATTAACAAAATGTTGGGTCCCTCCTCTTGACATACAGAAGTTACATGAAATAATAATCACTTTGCACCCCAAATTAGTTGCATGCTAAGAAGTAATATTTTCATGCTGTGAAAATATTTTCAGCATGGACACATTTCATGCAAAGACCAATTGCTACACACTTTAAAAATAAATTTTATTATTCAATAATATATCACATGAAATGAGTTAAAATGGATTGATACTGCTAACTGGTCACTGATATACAGTGTGCTCTACCACAGAAAAATGAGGTGACAATGTTAGGATATTGATACCCTGACATTCCCAAACATTCACCTGCAGGGTCACTACAATACTGTCAGTGTTTGGACAGTAGCTGTCAGTGCCTAATAACAACCTACCCATTAATACACAAAAATTAGGAGTCTCTGGATTCTCCTAGAGCTTCTGTTGAGTTCCTGAAGGTTTTACTCAGCTTCCAATACCAGGAAAGAAAGAATGTTTCAGAATTTCATTTTGTTTTCTAGTTCTCAAGGGCGCATGCATACTAGTTTATGCGTATCTCCTATAAAACACACAAAGTGTAAGTCAAATCTTTCTTAAGACTTTGGGGACTTCCTTTCTGCCTCTCACTATCCCAGAGATTCCCAAAACTTCCAGCCATCTTGATTCTAATACAAGCTACCATGACACAGAAAATAAAGCTGAAATGGTCATGGGCCAATGTTGCTCCCAGGTGCTATGAGTCATTCTGTCTCTCTCTGAAGACCCCCTTACTACTCAGAGAAGAGATGTATGCCGAGGAGTAAAGAATAGCTGATTACTCGTCACTGTCACTCCAGACTCGGGTTCCTACCAGGGATACTCTCAATGCGAATTTTCACATTGGGAATGCCATTGAGTTTCAGGGCTTGCTAGGCTATCTGGTACCAACAAGCCCCAAGTCTAGAAAACAATAAAGTTACAATTAGGATTAAGGAAGATATTAGTGTTGTTCTTTACTCTTCATTGAATTTATTCTGCCTGATGAAAGAATTGAGGCAAACATGCTAGTGCTCTGCTCTCCTATGGTCCATTGCAATGAACCACATACTCAGTCCCTGTCTGTGATGATTCTGATTAATAAGAATTTACTACATCATGGGTAGCCAATGACTGACAGATAAAGGCTACAAAGCATCAGTCCCTTGCTTCAAGCTGTGTCGGGTATTTATGTGCTGAAAAACTCCTTGCACAACTGTGATGATGCTACCATAATCAGCAGTGAAGATCGTGCATTGCTTAGCTTTTTATCCCTGTCCTTTCCTGCCTCCCTATTAAATGTCTTTGGAGATCACCTTCTCAAAATATCACTATCTCATGAACCCTTGCCTTAGAATCAGCTGCTACAAAACCCTCACAGGTTTATTTAGAAATGAATAAAAAAAGCTACACGAATCATATGCTGTAGATAAATATTGTTAATAAACAGGAAGACAAAAAAAAAAACAAGGAACGGAGTGCTGAGTGAACATTTTTATAAGCCAGAAAAGTTCTGCAATTAGTTAATGTTATACAAAACCAAGGAGGTGCACAGGAATTTGGAATAACGCTGCTTTGTATTGGTGATTCTTTACAACCTCAATTCAGGAATGAACAGCAGTCTGAAGGGCCAAGAAGCTTAAGAATTGACAGAATAAAGATGAGGAACAAAGTAGTGGAGAATTTGGCTAATGAGAAGTAAAACTTTACAAAAATCAAATTTTCCTTTCCAGTGCTTTAACACAGTACGTATTGTCTATTTTAAAAAAATCAGTGCAAAATGAGAATTTATACAGAATTTCAATTTGGATACTTGCAATGGTTTATACCTAGATGTGCTGCCAAAAGCTTCATAATTTTAAAGGTGGGGCTTTTAGGGCTAGTTGAATAACCAGTGTGTGACACTCATCAATGAATTAGTCCATTGGTAAGTTTACAGCTAAATGTGCTGTTGGGAAGTGAAGCCTCATTGGAGGGATGCATGGCCTGAAAGGGTATGAACCCCTTCCTTCTCCCTCAATCTCAGCTCTCTCTCTGCCAAGCCATGAGCAATCCTCCCCTGCCATGTCACTCTGCCTTAGAACCAGCTGGCCATGGAATGAACTTTCTAAAACACTGTAAACCAAAATAAACCTTTTCTCCTTTATGTTGTGGGTGTTGGATATGGACACTCGGTGACGAGAAAGTAAGGCAATACTTTTGCATTTTAATGAAGATATGAGACATTTAAAAAGTGCCATAATATTTAAGTAGGCAGATACTCCATATTTTACTTAATGTGTCTTCCACTCTTAAGCATTTGGATTTTTTCTCTCAGTTTTAACAAAAAAAATTATTCTAAACAATTTCTTTGTAATTCTAAACATGTTCCGCATTTTATGTAGGATATATTCCTAGTAAATGAAATAACTAGGTCAAACAATATAGAGCCCTGATTTATATAGATTTAGCCATTATTTTGAGACTCTTTGTATTAAGAATATGTTATTAGTCATTTCTAGAAAAGTTTGTGAGACTTCCTATTTCCTTTTGCCTTGCATAACTCTAGATGTCAACAATGGGAATCTTCATAAAGATCCTCTTCAAATTGTTGCAATTCCTTTATGCTTATCCTAACCCTTCTGTGAAGAGCAGTTTCTTTTCTCTACTTTTGATCCCTGAACGAATATAATAAAGCAGAAGTACACTATTACGGTTGTAAATTAAGTCCATAAAGGGCCTAGTGAGTTACATTTTGTTTTCAAGAAACCAATCATCATGAAATAGATAAGGTCAAGATGCTGAATAAATGATGAGGTATGACAAAGAAAGACTACAAGAAAGAGTCTGAGAAATCAGATACGTGAGTGAAATCTCTTTACATCTTCCAGTCCAGCCCCAACTGCGCAGTGGAAGGCAGAAGCCGGTGATTCCAGCCCATGCCACATGAGGCAAAGTAATGAACTGTTCACATTCCTGAAGGTAGATATGAGAAAAAAACAATTGTGATTTTAAGACACCTAGATTTGAAATGGCTACGCAGAAATGTAGGTCTAAAATGTGGGGAACCACAGGGACAGCTCTTCTTGACTTTCCTTGAAAAAATGAACAACTGTCTCCATTTTGGATAAACTTGGCCCTATCTCCATGTATTGATATGTACACAGCTGGCTAGGTTATTTCTTTGTCCCTTCAGTTGGCTTCAGGTGACGTAAATTGGGCTGGCTGAGGAGCTGATGTGTAATCTTTAATGCAAAACCACAAGTCAGTGTTACCCCACCCAGTGGCTCCCCAAATACATGGTTGAGTCTGGTCAGAACTGAAGCACCAACCTCAAATTACTAGCTACTACCTCAGATGTTATGCAGATTGCTTTCTCTGCATTTCTTGCCCTCTGCATATTGCAGAGGTGATCTCAGACCTCCTATCTAGCCCAGTTCACAGTAGTGATGGCAGTCATGTATTTCCTGCCACTCTCACTGTCAATCATCTGCAGCCACTGCCCCCATGGAGAATTAATAAAACCCAGGCTGGGCTCTGGTTCATGGCCTTTGTTCTGGTGAACCACCATCTTGGCTGAACTTAAGACTCCTTGGCTCCCCACAACTGTATGTATGTCTCAGTGTCTTTTTTTTTTTTTTTTTTTTTTGCTGTGGGTTGCACTGGAATTGGTAGATTGAAATTAGTTGATTACAATTCCAATAATGTCTCCTTGGGATTTTAATTATAAACCTTCCTGAAT
>RJWM01050423.1:0-10760 GCA_004363535.1 Dasyprocta punctata
TGAACAGGGAATATCTTTCTATTTTCTGAAATCCTCTTTGATTTCCTTTTTCAGAGTAATATAATTTTCACTGTATAGATCTTTTACTTCCTTTGTTAGATTGATTCCTCAGTATTTCATTTTTTTGGATACTATAGTGAAGGGCGTGGTTTCCCTTATTTCTCTCTCAGTGAGTTTGTTGTTTGTGTGCAGGAATGCTACTGATTTTTGAACGTCAACGTTGTATCCAGCAACATTACTGAATTTGGTTATTACAACTAGAAGTCTTTCAATGGATTTTTGGGGGTCTTCTATGTAGAGTATCATATCACCTGCAAATAATGATAATTTTACTTCTTCATTTCCTATCCTTATTCCTTTTATTTCTTTCTCTTGTCTAATTGCTCTGGCTAATATTTCCAGAACTATATTGAGTAGGAGTGGTGATAATGGACATCCTTGTCTTGTTCCTGATTTTAGGTTGAAAGTTTTCAGTTTTTCTCCATTTAGTCAGATGTTGGCTGTTGGTTTATAACATATGCCTTTTATCAGGTTGAGGTAGAGACCATCTATTCCGATTTTCTGTAGGGTTTTTTTTTATCATGAATGAATGTTGGATTTTGTCAAAAGCTTTTTCTGCATCTATTGAGATGATCATGTGATTCTTGTCCTTGGCTCTGTTGATACGGTGTATTACATTTATTGATTTGCATATGTTGAATCATCCCTGCATTCCTGGGATGAATCCCAATTGATCATGGTGTATAATCTTCCTGATGACTTGCTGTATTCTCTTTGCCAGTATTTTATTGAGGACTTTTTCATCTATGTTCATGAGGGAGATTGGCCTGTAATTTTCTTTTTTGGTTGGGTCTTTCTCTCATTTTGGTATTGGGTAATACTTGCTTCCAGGAATGTATTCAGGAGACTTGCTTCCCTTTCAGTTTCCTTCCCATAGTGCCAAACTCTCGACATTGGTGCTACAGCCTGTGGTGTCATGGCCCTCAGCCGGTGTCGTAGTGCTTTGTGTTACTGCCCTCATTGTCTCCTGGTGCCCCAGCAGCCCCTCGGTGGTGGAAGTTCAGAGCCCTTCCAGCCTCTATGGTACCCTCGATGTTGCTCTGGGTCTTGTCCTCAGCCCTCACGTAACTGCAGAAGCAGCTCTGTGGGCCTCTGCCACCAGGGCTAAGTACCTCCCGGTCTGCAGACCTGTTCGTCGCCCTGGTGTTGGAGGCTTCTTTTAGCCCACTTAGCCCGCTCTAGCTGAGATAAGGGCCGTGAGCAGGTGCTTGGACCTTTGCAGTGAGGCTTCCTGGGTCTGTGCTGCACTCGGGGGAGGCCTGGCCTCAGGAGGGTGACACGGAGAAGGACAGCCAGTAGCTGGGCTTGTTTGGAGCAGTCACGGGGTGAGCCCATGTTCAAGCCTGCTGTGGCCCAGGCCAATGTCCCTGAGACACCTTGGCTATGGTGACGGCTCCTCAGAACAGAACTTGGGGGGATGCCCAGTTTGATGGACAGTTCTGCTCCCAGGAGCACTGCATGGTTTCCAGGAGTCTCCAGAAGGCTGTCCTGCTGCCCCTGGCCCATTGAGGTTTGGGGACTTGGGGGACATCAGCAGAGGGCCCATGTGTCTCCCCACAGTCTTCCAGCAGCTTGTCAGAGATGGAAGGACTGGGCAGCTGAGGCAGGAGGGTTCATTTAGGTCATGGCCTTTGGGGAAAAGGAAAGGGTGGGTGGGCCTTATTTCTGCCTCACTACCACTTAAATCTTTGACACTTAATTCAGATTCCAGGTCAGCATCAGAACTGAGTGCAGAGTACTCAGAAGCACTGCAGCTTTAGAAATGGCACTATACAGTTATTTCTAGTGGCTTGTGGTTTATTCACTTATTTTTTCTTCTGAATCTTGGGCCTAGTGCATCTAAGCATGTGTGTTATCGCTAGCTACATCTCCAGCCCTTAGGAGTTGAGACTGGTGCAATCCCAGCTACTTGAGAGGCTGCGGTTAGAGGATCATGAGTTAGAGACCAGCCTGGGGAGCATGGCAAGACCCTATCTCTAACAACAAACAACCAGGGGACATCATGGGTTAAAAGTGGGCATTCAGAGATACGCCCACGTGGTGGTGCCCACCTGTGACCCAGACCCAGACCTCATGGGGCTGAGGCTGAAGCACTGCACGTTTGAGACCAGCCTGGCAATGTAGTGAGACCCTGTCTCAAAATAAAAAAGTGAAAAAGGCCTAGGTTGTAATTTAGTGGTAGCAGGCTGCCTGGGAGGCTCTTGGTTCAATCCCCAGTACAGAGAGGGTTGGGGACTGACTTTCCCTAGAGCGGACCCACTGATAGCTGGTTAGAAACAGCTACTGCTCTAAGTAGAGATCCGTACTAAGGGGTCCCGTCTCGCCACTGTCCAGGAGGCAGGTGTGTACCGGATGGACCGGAAGCACAGAGGACACTGTGTCATCATCAACAACTACAACTTCCAGGGCCTGTGTGAGAGAACGGGGACACATGTGGACGCCGGTGAGTGGGGTCTAAAAGCCCTCTCCCACTCTCATGGTTCCTTCACCTCCTACATGCATGTGAGGGTGATGTCACAAATGTTTCGGGGCTGAAGGGGGCAGGCTGAGTACCCTGGACCACAGGGCCTGAGCTCTCGTCCTGCTCCTCTCTGGTTTTGTGGCCTGGGAAGTCACAGGGCCTTGGAGGCCTTATCTGTGAAGTGGGCTAAACGCTGGTGGCTGCCGACTGCTAGGACTGCTGTGACACCACTTTGGTCTTACGAGAAGGTGGGTTAGCAGGACAATTTTATTATGAAGGTGGAAAGTTCAAAGCTTTAGGTGACTTGCAGTGCAGTTTTTATACCCATTAGCTTTTGATTCCTGCCTTCATGACTGTGCTATCCTTTCTGTCCGCATCCTGCCCTCTCCCTCCCTCCAGAGCACCTGACGTGTGTGTTCCAGTGGCTTGGCTTCACCGTGCACGTGCACCAAGACGTGACTAGAGAAGGCATGCAAAAGATTCTGAGGGAGCAGAAGAGTCACCCGGGCCATGCCGACGGGGACTGCTTCGTGTTCTGCATTCTGACCCACGGAGAGCTCGGGGGCATCTACTCCACAGACGGGGCCTTCATCCCGCTCCGAGACATCACGTCTCACTTCACGGCCCAGCAGTGCCGGGGGCTGGCTCACAAACCGAAGCTCTTTTTCATCCAGGCCTGTCAAGGTGACGCAAAGCATCCTTCTGTGACTGTTGAAGCAGATGCTCTGAATCCTGAGCATGTGTCCCCTGCTCTTCAGGGCAGTATTCCAGATGAGGCAGATTTCCTGCTCGGTCTGGCAACTGTCCCTGGCTATGTGTCCTTCCGGCACAAGAAGGAAGGTAGCTGGTATATTCAGTCTTTATGCAATCATCTGAAGAACCTGGTCCCAAGGTAAGAGTTTTGAGTTGTTCATCCTCTTATCAGTTCATTTATTCATCCATCCACTCACACACTATGCATCAATCCATCCATCCATTCATCCATCCTTCCATCCACCTACCTACCTGTCTATCCACCTACACACTCATCAATCTATCCATCAATTCACCCACCCACTCATCTACTCATTCACCTACCTGCCTATTTATCCATTTATGCATGCATCCATCCATCCATTCACCTGTCCATCCACCCATCCACTATCCATCTATTCATCCATGCATCCGTGCATCCCTCTGTGCATCCATGCACCCATCCATGCATTCATGCACCCATCCTTACATCCATCCACACATCCATGCATCCATTCTTGCATCCATGCAACAGATTTGTGTTGAGCACCAGCACAGGTCTGGAAAGGGAGCTATAGAATTTAAAAATAAAGACATAGTCCTTGCCTTTGAGTTTCTCACAATCACTTAATTTAATGATTTGGACAAACAAATAGGAAAGATCATCTAGGTGTGAGGCCTGGGTGTTGTGGGGGCCCTGATTGGGAGGATCAGAAGAAGTTTCCAGAGATGACAAGTAAATGTTAAACAGAGAATCCAGGGAGAAGGCATGCTGGGCAGAGGCAGGGATCTTGGCTTTCTGCCTCCTCTATTAATTCACCTGCAGTCGAGCTGTCGAGTGTCTGGGCGCTGCCTTTGCTATGGCTCTGACGCCGTCCCCCTCTGCCGTGTGCTGCTTGTCTAACCCCCGTTCATGCCCTTTTCCGGTCTCTCTCCTCTGCCCTCTCTCTCCTCCTGGCAGCTTCCTTATACCTAGAAACTTGGGGTACCTCCATGAAAGCATCCCTCAGATCACCTTCTCTGGTCCACACTCTCTGAGACCTTGCTTCATTTCACTCTGTATTCTTAGAACCCGACATAGATCCTGTGGAATGCTGAGCTTGGTAGGTGTTTGCTGGACTGATGCGTGACTGCCGCGTCAGCCCTCGCCCCCCACTTTCCGGACACCCTGCCTCTCTGTCACCCTGGAGCTCACACTCAGTGCATCTGTCTGAGTCCATCTTCTTGGCCCTCAGCATGTGCACCGACTCCTCAGTCCCTGTCTCCAGGCAGGGCCAGGGTGCTCGTGGGAACTGGGACTGGAGCCTTGAGCCAAGTTTGTTTTTCACTCCTCCTCACCAGCCCTCTAGCCTCACTAGGGTTGTCCGAGGCCAGTGTCCACGGCTCCAGGAAGGCAGCACCTATTGAGGGCCTGCCGTGTGTCCACAGTGCAGGGTACTGAGCGGTAGCAAGCAAGACGCAGAATATCTCCGTGAAGCATACAGCCAGTGAGGGGCAGACAGATAATGAAAACATAAGCCAACGAGTACAAATCAGTAAATGATTTCAGGTGAGACCTGCTAGGAACAAAGAGAAATGGAATAGTGAAATGCCGTGGGATGGGGCTCCCTGAAAAGGCCTCTGGGCCAGCGGTGCTGTTTCAGCTGAGGCTAAAGGATGGGAAAGAATCTCCCACAGAGAGAGCTAGACACCGCTGGTGCAAAGCAGGATGTGGGGTCCAGGGCCGGGCAGGGTCACACCCCACCTGAAAGACCCTGGTGGAGGTGGTGAAGGAGGAGAGGGTAGTCATGCCGATGTGAAAGTGACAGTCGGCGGGGCACTGTGGCCCGTGTTCTCGGTGCCTCGCTGGTTCCAGGACAGGGAGGCTGATGGAGTGCAGCCACAGAGAAGTCAGGAACCTGCTTGAGACCCACAAATACCAAGTAGTAGAGCCACAATTCAAAACCGAGTTCTGCCCGAGATCCTACATTTGTCTCAGTGAGATGTGCTGCCCACCATCCCTGGAATGTTCTGGAAAGATGACCTGCCTGCCAACCCCGGCTCATGGCAGCCTCTTCTTGAGTCTTCTGTCTTCCTCTTGGCCAGAAGCGTGCTCTCCTCTGAGCTCCTAGGCTGTCGATCACATGCCACCGTATGCGTAGGTCCTGGGTAAATCTTTGTGTTTGCATTTTAAGTGTTAAAGTTCAGAACTAGGTCATGTTGAGCTTCTTGCCCCCTTCAGCCAAGAGGGGAGAGGGCATTGCTAATGTAATGTGGATCTGCCACATGTCTGCCTGCTTCAGCCCTTCCTGAGACCTGGTGTGATTTCTGCCTGCAGACAGGAGGACATCCTGTCCATCCTCACGGCCGTCAACCGTGATGTGAGCCAACAGGTGGACCCCAGCGGGAAGAAGACGCAGATGCCCCAGCCTGCTTTTACGCTCAGGAAGAAGCTGGTGTTCCCTGTGCCCCCGGAAGCACTTTGATGATAAGAGTTCATCGACTTCTAGACCTGAAAGGAACCTTTGCCATTCCTGTGACCCCCACCCGACCCAGCAGTCAGCAATGGATGTGAGCTGGTCTCCTACCACTGGAAAATGCCTTGTTTTAGGACACATGGTGATTCCGCTTTTCTTTTTTCCTTCCTGCAAATCTAAATGTTAGCAGGGCGCAGTGGCGCATGCCTGTAATCCCAGTGCTCCTCAGGCCGAGGCAGGAGGATCACTGTGAGTTTGAGGCCAGTTTGGGCTACATAATGAGTTCAAGACCAGCCTCAAATACACAGTCAGACCCTGCCCCCCAAAATGAAAAACGTGAGGGAACTTTCTTTCCTGAAGACTTGATTTAGCCTGGCTTTGGCCGTGCACCCTGGAGAGAGGGTAGTCGGCTGCAAGGTGCAGGTGGAGCCAGGTGCATTCTGAGGTTGCTTCGGGCTTAGGAACCACTGGCTGTGCTGAGCCGGGTTCCTCTCTGGACAGCCATCCCTGGGTTACATTTCCACGTCCCTTCTGATGGCTGTTGGCCTTGGGCGGTGAGCTCCGGTCCGTCCTTCTGGTGCTCCCCTTTCCTAAGTTTCTCTTCACATCCAGTGAGGTGACAATTCTGTCCACGCTGCAGGCTGTTTCTGGCTTAGGAGAAGGGAGCTGCCCATGCAGGAGGTGTTTTTCCTGGGTGGGGATAGGTTTGGTTCTGGGGAGAAGACAGCTTGGCCTGAAGAGCAACTCGATCACTGATCTGGGAACAGAATCTTCACAGCCTGAGGTCAGATTCTGTGTCAGTCTGAACATGTCAGGTACTGGTGCTAGAACTGGGAAGCCAAGGAAGGGGACGTGTTGCCACTTGTGCCTGGAACCCCATGGTAGGCAGCACTGGCCCCAGCTGGGCTGGACCAGGGCTCAGTAAACAGGACGCACCTCGCTTGGCAGCGTGCTCTTAGGTTGGCAGCTGTGGTGCGTGCATCACAGTACATGACCCCACCCTGTCACCACACACCATGCTCCTCAGTTAGAGGACGGGAAAGGGGCTGCTCAGGGCTGACAGATGTCTGGAGGCTCCTTGGGTGCAGCTCACTATGGAAACCGCAAGGCTTTTTATATTAAGGTTTGGGGCATTTTTATGTACTTGAACTTTTTTTTTTTTTTACTTCCTGGAAAAATATTGTGAATCCTTGAAGGGTTGATTGAGGGGAGGTGGAAAATCTCATGTGGAGCTCTCCATTCAAAGGTGCAGAAGCCAAGGCCAGAAGGTAAAGTGACTGCTCACACCCACCAACCCCGGGCAGAGCATCCTACCTCCCTCCTGATAGGGCCGGGAGTTTGGCTCAGTGGCTTAAGCACCTGCCTGGCAGGTGTGAGGTTGTGAGTTCGATCCCTGGTGTCGGAAAAAAAAATTTTTGCTGGGGATTTAACTCAGTGGCCTAAGCACCTGTCTGGCAGGCGAGAGGTTGTGAGTTTGACCCCTGACACCAAAAAAACAAAAACAAAAACAAAAACAAAAACAAAAAAAGAAAGACTGTCTACCTCCTGCCTAAGTGGGCTGGAATACCACGGGTCACCACAGGGTGTTATGGCTGCACAGGGCCTGGAGCTCCTCATGGAAGAGCCAAAGAATGAGGAGAAGGTGCTCTCGGGAATGCTTGACTTCGTGATGATTTATGTGAAAGTCAGATCTGTGGACAGTGAGTTTTCTGAGAAGCATTTGTAGGAACACGGTTATAATGTAGCTGATCACTGCGTACATATGAGTGTAGCCTTCCTGGGGAAATAAGCCTAACACACATGGCGGGATGAGCCTCTGAAGGCATTGCTCACGCTGAAAGCTGCTCACGGTTTTTGTCCAGCTGGACACATGTAGCCTGGGGCTGCTTTGCAGCCCCTCCCAGTAAGTAAAGGCGGGTGTCATGCAAAGAGCAAAGGCCCTGGGGCTTCTGTTCTGCACAGCAGCTCCACGTCTGAGACCCTCACTCGATCAAGCTCACTTCTGAGCCTTCTCTGTAGAGGAATAGTAGCAGCAAGGATGAAAGAGAGCATGCCCGCGTGTGCCCATTTAAATGGAATCATGGCCCTTAGGGGCCGGAGTCTTGTGGTAAGAACCAAATGCAGAGGGCAGGGCCCTAACACTAGCAATATCCCAGGAGCCAGACCTGGGCCCAGCCCCACCGCTGCTGGCTCCTGGTGTCCCCAGTGCAGCAGGCCAGCTCTTAGCTCCGAGTCCAGCTCACAACACTACTGATGAAATCTCTCTTGGAAACACTTGTCATTTGATGCTGACATGCTGGGCCTGTGGTCTGCTTCCTGTTTCTGTTTTGCTAGGATGTGGTGTTTTTGCTAGGTTTCTAGAATTGGAAAATGTCCCATGAACTCTCTGTAGAGTCCTGCAGCAAGTATCTGGACATCTATGCCTGTGAGCCACAGCTACCACAGGACAGATAATCATTGTTGACTTACTTCTCCTAAGTGGGACACGTGAGCACCCTCGGATCATGCCAAACAGTATCCTTGTCTGCATGAAGTGTGCGAATCTGTTAGACAGGGAGTTTGGCAGTGGCTGCAGCCGTTGTTGGCTCAGATGTTCGTGAAGAAAACAGTGAGTAAGACTTCTAGATAGTTTGTCTGGGATTGCTCGGCGTATAACAGCTGTTGCTGATTGCTTCTTTCTTTTCTTTCTCTTTCATTACTTCACAGAAGTTTGGGTTTATGAAAATGAAAGGTATGAAAACTTTTGATAAGGTATTATGCAAATGTTCCCGATATTTAATGCTGACACCACTGGTATTTGTTATCAGAGCCACTGATCACCACAACTTCCTGCCAGCCTTGCTTTGGGAGGCTGAGAGGAGGTGGGCAGGGCTGACACCATGGAGTGGGCAGGCCTAAAGTTGTGGAGATTAGCCTCAGGGATACTGTTGTGATACTGGTGTGACAGATACCTGCGTCCCTCATCTTCAGAGAAGGAAGACCTATTTTGGCTCATGGCTTTAGAGGTTCAGTCCATGGTTGTTGGCTCCATTACTCAGGCCCTGTGGTGAGCAGAACATTGAGGTGGGGAGCATGTAGTGGGAAGAGCTTCTCATTTCATGGAAGCCAGGAAGGAGAAGGGGCAGGTCCTTGATACCTCTCAAGAACACTCCCCCCACAGTGACCTCGTCCTCAACTAGGCCCCATCTCCTAAGGTGTCACTGCTTCCCACAGTGCCACTGGCCAGCACCAGATCTTTAATGCATGAGCTCTCGGGGGACATTTAAGATCCAGCCACAGCAAATATGTCATATTCTGTGGTGCTCAGGCGATGTTAGATCTCGTGACCAAGGGGACTGGATGCCAGTGATGTGACACAGTGGTGATGGCTGCTGGCAGCAGCAGCTTTGGCAATGTCAGGCTCTGGTGAACCAGCCTGGATGTCTGTCCCAGCTGACAGGCGGCTTTGTTTCACACACGATTGCTTAGCTTTCTAAGTACGCTGCTTGAGTTGTCCTCTGCCTGGAATTCTGAGCCTGGTAGTGTGGAGTTACCCTTAGGATCTGTGAATTCTTCTTTCTTCATGTCCAAATGCTTGGAATCTTTTTTTGAGAATAATCTAAAATTAATAGATATGTAACTTGGTTCTTCTGAATGACTGCTTCTGCTCTGAGCACTGATACAGTTTATGGTGCTTATGGGAAGGAATGGATTTGAGCTTGAACTTTTTCCTGCAGCAGGGATGGGGGTCCTTATTACAGGGTGCAGGTTGTTCTGCCAGCCTGTTCCAATCCACCCTCTTTTTCCATGGTCTTTCAGTCTTTTTTTTTTTTTTTTTGGTACTGGGAATTGAACTCAGGACCTTGTGTTTTCCAGGCAGGCAGGCGCTTATGCCACTGAGCTATATCCCTGGCCCTTCTTTTTCCATGGTTGACTCCTGCTCTACCATCCCTTATTTCTGTTAACTCTTCCCAGGGAGGGACTCACACCACAAGTGGATTTGCGCTTGAAAGGACCTGGTGATGCTGAGGTCCGGCCTCAGGGTGTCAGGCGCCTCCCGAGAGGTCGCAGCCCTTAGAGGGTGTGCTGCTCGGTGTCTCAGACTTGCACTCCTGTCCCTCCCCTGCCTGATCTCACTTTTGGACAGCTTTCATTGTCCTTTTCCCTGTTGGGCTGGAACCTGGTTCTGTAGAACTTGTTTGAAACCACTTGTTCTCATCCTGAACTCTGAAGCCAGGCCTAGCTAGCGTACTGTGGGCAGATTCTCTGGTGAGGAACATCATGTATCAGATCATTTAACTCTTTCTGGGTTTTGTTGAAAGCTCATAGATTGGTCTTATGGATGAGGCAAGAATGTAACAGCACATTGATATCTTTGAGCAGAAACTAAAATTTTGAATTTAGTTTAAAAATTTTTAAAGTAATGGAACCGTTTTTAAAAAAGTAACAGAGGAACCTCTGTTTAGAATGACTCAAACCAGGGCAGGAGGATTGCGTGCTCTGGGCACCTTAGTGAAACCTGTCTCAAACTAAAATTAAAAAAAAGACTGGGGGCGGGGGATGGAGCTCAGCAGCACAGTGCTTGCCTGAGAGTTCGATTCCCGGTACCAAAAAGTAAACCAAGGACTGGAGCTGTGGCCTCACCCCAAACCCCAGGGCCAGGGAGGGGAGACTGGCGTTTCTTACCAAGGCTTTTGAAAATCTGAATTTTAAAAAGATTTCCTTTTGAAAAATTTTAGATTATATACTATCTACTTTCAAAAGTGAATTTTGAGTCGGGATGTCTTTATACTGTTTCAAGACCAGAAAGTGCAGAAAGGTATTGAAAACACCCTCTGTTGTCCTGACCTGCAGCCCTCATGCTGTGAATCAGGCCAGGGTTCGGAATTCAGAGACAACAACAGAAATGCTAGTGTGCTCAAAACAGGGACTTATTCAGAGAAAGTGTATGCACTGTGAGACTCATATTTCCTATTGGATCTCATTTCATTTGATCCCAGAAGACGTTTGGGAAATACCAGCACAATTCCAGAGGAGGCAACTTTATGAGCTGTGTGGTGTGGGTACTCCCA